>JAOXNO010000033.1:2340891-2357545 GCA_028565335.1 Limnodromus scolopaceus
CCACCCACCCCCCCTCCAAAAAAAAAAAGAAAAAAGGTCTCTCTTGCATCCAGCTTGCAGAAACGTGAATGAAACACCACCGTGACCAAACTGAATGCACTTTTGTGCATGATCGGCCGGAGGAGGGAGGGAGACTTGACCAGCTTCCCGGTAACTTTTTCAGTGCTTGCGAGTAGAACAGATGTTGCCCATGAGTGGAGGACTTGAATGTGGCTCCTTCTCATAATAAGAAAATAGTCTGTGTTCAAGATGTCACGAGGATGAGACAGTTTCTTTTAGTATTTATTATGTGCTTATGGATCTGCGGGGGCTATATGATTTCTCTGATGTGGCAAAGCAGATGTATGAAGATGGAGTTAATGGTGTTACTGGAGGTGGCAAAATTATGCTAATAAGAAAAATAAGAGCTGATGTTTGTTAACAGAATACCTATAAATTATACCAGCTGTTTGTAAAGCTTCTTCTGAAATGATTCCTTGATCTTAAGGTCTAAAGCATGCTTGGAAATTTAAGCTTGTCTTTCATTGTAAGAAGATGCATTGAAATAGCTACTTCAGCTGGTTTTTAGGGCAAGCTGAAGATTATCACCAAGCAGCACGGTTTTGCTTTGTGTAGAGTAGCAACCTTGCAACATGAATAGGTTCAGGAACGTGGCTTATTACAAGATGTGATTGCCGTTTGTTCTTGTGTGTGTGTGTTTTGCTTTATTTTGCTGTCATTATATTAAAGTGATGCCACTACTCAGGCTCTTACATTTTTGGTTAATTGAAGTCCATGAGCAGTTTAAAAACAGCATCCAGAGAGGGCTTTGCACCAGTTAAACTAAATTCATATCTGTGTCCCACTCAGTCCAGTTCAGTGGGACCTGGAAAGCATCCTTCAGTGTGAGAAGTGTGTGTGTGGGAGAGGGAAGGATGAGGGTACTCAGCTTCCTCATAAGCAGCTGGGGGGCAGACTGTTCATCCTCCAGAACTGCTGCTTTTTGGAGAAGAGAGCTGTCTTATCTTGGGATGATAAGAGAAGAAAGGATGGTGGGCTGGTATTCAGTAGATGTTGGGGGGTGTAACATCTCGTATACCTTCTTATCTAATCCTCTCTGCTGCCACTTTGCGTGCTGCTGTTGTGTTGCTGAGGGGTGGTAGGGAGTTTGATGAAATAGTCAATTGTATGGAAGAGCAAGGCCGATGAACGTTTTCTTATTAGCTTTCAACATAGTCAAATTTTCTAAGGGCTCTGAGTGATGTGGGTCTTGTCAGAGAGAGCATGGGGGTAGAATTAAAGAAAGGGGGGAAAGAAAAGAAAAGGGATGAAACAAAAAGCAAGTCAGTTTGACTTAAAACTATGATAACATTCCTGAGTCACAACCTTTTACGTCCTGGCAGGATATGACATTATGTTAATTGTAAAAGCATGCATAAAAAACTTCAGTGAACTGCTCTGAGGTGTCTGTGTTTAATTGTAGCCGAACAGGGCGTGTTTTGGTGGGATGGGCGGCTTTCATTTTAAGGCCCTGGTCCCACAGATGTGAAGGCACATGTGTAATACTCTGCCTTTAATTTCATTTGACTTAATAGAGACTGATCTCTCTATGTAAATATAAAGGCATGCATAAGCAAAGTTTTGGCAGGATTGGTGCTGGGAGCTGCCACGGGACCTCTCAGCTGATGAAAGCCATGCATACGTTTAAATATACATCAGGGTGAAAGGATGCAAATGGTCATCTGGGCTCAGTGTGAGATAAGCCACTTGTCTGGAAACTGTTGAGATGTGCTAGATAGGGGACCCCCCCTTCCTCCTCCTGGGTTAATTCCTACCATCTTAACTAGTGCTGGATGGTTTCTCAGTAGTTCAGAGCATGGAAGAGGGCTCTGGCCTCCCTACCTTCCCTTTATTTGTTTATCCTAAATGTTTATAGAATCATAGCTTGGTCTAGTTAAAGGAGCAAAACTAACGTTTACTCATATGTATACACTAATGTATACTTCTCTAAGTCAAACAAAAAGTGATGGAAAATGAAACTGCAATACAAATTTTACATGGGAACCATGAAAAACATTATCCGAGATATTAATACAGCACAATGTATTCTTCCATCTGTTTTAAAAATACTTGTTGATGAGAGACTGCCAGTTTCCATGGAGGGGATGGAATGAAAGAGAGACACAAGAAGGTAGAGCAGGGCTAATGGAGCTGAAGACTCTATGGGCTTTGTCTTTCTCTGAGTGGCAGGTCTGGGGTCAGCAGGAGTGGTAGGGCAGTGTCCTTGGAAAGCCACATCCATGTGTGTTGGTGGGTGGAGTAGGGCCACCATGACTGCTGATTTTGGACAATGAGATGAGCACTGAGAAAGGTGATATGCCCTTGTCTTAGCCTTGTGGGTGTTTTCTGTGTCCTTCCTAGCTGAGTGTCTGGTTGTCTTTGTGACAAAGGTGTTACTGGGTGGGAGAAGAGCTATTGCAGGTGGAGAGCTGAGACTGAGAGGCTTGGGGGATGAGGTGGCTCAGGGATGGACCCTAGGGTAGGGAGACGATTGTCATGCTCCAGGCACAGGTCAGCAGTGCCATGGCTACTTTGTAGCTTGTCATTTTCCAAGCTAACTGCAAGAGTGAGCTGTCCCTGCTGTTGGGCATCTGCCGAAGAGCATCACGGGGCTGCAGACTCTCTTTTCCCAGCGAACGTGATGATGTTGTGGGCTTGAGTGTCACTGTGGGGGCTGCTGAGATGGCCAGGGTATGGGTTTTGCCTTCCTTGCCTGCTTTCAGCTGCAAAGCATGGCTTTTAGGTTCTGGCCTGGCTTGGCTGTCTGCACCAGGGAAGCAGACCTGGGCAGTGCACACAGGAGTGCATTTTAGTTACTGAACTCTTGATTTCCTTTGTTCACCTCTGTGCCTTGTCTACAGTAGGAAATTCTTTCAGACAATTCTTGTTGCTCCTGTTGATGTTAACAATGGTGGGAACCTGCCTCCTCTTTGCCTTGTTTTCAGCACAGCCTCAGTTGTGGGGCAGGTTTTGTGTCCAGCCCACCGCAAGATTAGGACCTTGAGCTTTTCCAGCATTAAGCAAGCTGACCTGGAGTCAGGATCTGATGGAGATAGTTGGAAAATCCTTATTTTGTGTAGATGAGATCATAGGGAATCAATTTCAGTGTCTGAGTAGGGCCTCTGCAATAATGATGGGGATTGATTAAGTAAGCAGCATGAATCTGAGAAGTAAAATATTTACTCAGAGCTGAGGCATGTTTTATATGTCCTTCCCACCCCTGCAGCCCCCAAGGGAGATGGCTTTACTGGCTGGCTGCCCGCTCTGGGGAGATTTGAGGGTTGTGGCTCCTTTTGTGCCCTTGGTATACCTCTTCCTCTCAAAGTAATGCCGAGTACATGGGCATGAGCTGCTTGGTAGCTTGTGGCTTGCTTTGCAGAGAGATGCTAGGGGGACAGGATCTCCTGTTGGCTTGGAAAATGCTTCTGCCTTGTTCAAGCTCTTGGACTTGATTTGACTTAGAAAGCTTCAGTCCTATAAGCTATAGTGGCTCTTGTAGGAAAAGACACTGAGTTTCAGCTCAGAACGGTTGGGTGCAACCAGGTGATTTATAAAGAAACAAAAAAGAGCCCCATACTACTACTTGAAGCTTTTTTTAGGTACGCTATCTAGCTGCCTTTGCTTCCAGCTCTGTGAACAGCTCTCCAGCCTACTGTAATAAGTGATGCGTAATAATGGTTCAGACAAACACCACAGTGCTGTTAGCATTCAGCATGAGCTCTGGCAGAGGATGCTCCAAATCAGAGGCAAAAAAACACATTCGGGGTCTTTGCTGTCTTAGCTAAGAGTGGTGGTAACAAATTTACCCCAAATCTTCATCTTTCTCCCTATGTTGAGTGCTAGTTTGTGTGCAGCTATGTGGTGCATTCAGTGAGACAGGAATAAGAGATGCTCTTTCTTGGCTGCTTCATTACATCTGGATGCCTTTTCCCCTTCTCTATGCCGTGGTGCCTGGTTTAGATGTATGTGGGCCAGGACTTGCAGGAGTAGCCAGAGCTGTTTTCATGCACAGCTCCGGCAAGTGTCATTAATGCAGGTGTAGGCATTGCATGAGGTGGTGGATAAAGAGCTGTGAGAAGAAGGAAAAGCTCCTTGTGGTTTTGCATTAGCAACACCCAGCCCTTCTGCAAGCTTTCTCTCTGTGGCTGCACTCTCTGCTTGTCCAATATAGGTGATACTCACTGCTGGCATGAAACATGTAGTCCAAAGGCTATTACTGCCATTTTAATAGTAGGGCAATAATTTTGTTGAGCTCAGCAATTGATAAGTCTTGAGCTATATTAGGGACTCCTGATTTAAAAATACAGACTGTACCTGTGTTTACAGAAGTGGCTAAGTAGCCTTAGGATCTGAATTTGCAGTCAGAGCTTTTGAAGTTGCTCAAGTATGGAGGAGCTGAATCTTTTTCTTGCAGGCTTAAGCTTTTTGTTTTCTTTTGTAGCAACCCACATAAGGTGCAAAGAGCAGACTACTACTGGGTTTTGGGTTTTCTTTTTTGTTTTTTCCCTATCTCACTTTATAGCTTCCTTAGATCTTTCTGTTATCTAATTGGATTTTCTGTTACCGTTTCTGCATCCCAGATTTATTTTCAGATGGGATTTAGCTGCTGGAGATATGTTATTGAAGTACTATAATTGTGGGTTATTTCTTTACCAGATCTGGTAAAGAATACTTGGCACAAGCTAATAGAAAAAGACTTTTTAGAAATGTTTTTGTTTTGCCACAGAAGTTGCCTGCTTAGCCAGTAGCTCCTGAGAACTGTTTCCTCTGCACAGTGGTAGTTCTAATAGGAATTGTTTCTGGAAATCTGCATGCATCTCATGTATTTAATTCAGAAGTTATATTAACATCTCTCACATGATGGGAGTGGAAGGGGAGAAATAGCATTCTGAATCCTGAGGGGAATCTTTGTAAATGATTTACGGGAAAGTTTGGGGCTGTCTGTGGATCTGAAGGTGTTCTGCAAAGTCTGCGGGTGTTTCGGCAGGGGTGTAACTGGGTGCAATATAAAGTATGATGTCCCATGTAAGCAAGAGACTCAACAGAATCTGTTTGCCAGACATGTATTGAATGCACCAAGTGTGCTAAATGCTTTTCTTAAGCACATTACTGTGGCTTGAATTAAGTTTCTGACGGTCTGGTGGTGGCGGCTCTGTTTTTGTCTGTAAACAAAATTAAGGAGGGAGAGGAGCAAGTTTGTTAGACGGCTTGCTTGGCTCACTCAGTGACAGTGTGAGCTTGTATTTCCCTCTTCCACAGGGCAGCGCAGTGTCTGATTCCCAGAAAAGTACAAGAGCACAAACTGCCATAGAACTCAAATTACAAGTCTGCTTTTATTCTTTCAGATAGAGGTTCCCATTTGTAGCCACAGCCAAATCTTTTTGTTTCAAAGCACACAAATCATCTCCTTTCAGGCCCTGTGAAAACCCATCTCCTCTAATCTGAGTCAGCCTAGGAGCTTTTGGCTGCTTTTGGATGAATGAAGAATAGCGGGATGATGGTCCTGGCTATATTTTTCCAGGACAGAATTTGGCAGGCAAAGCCTAGCTTGGAAATAAGAAATTTGCAGCCTGAAAGGTGAAGGTATCTGGTTATCATTGACACTCGTTCTTCGCATCGCTCTGCAATAACGTGGATTACCCCACATCCTCCAGATGTGTGTAGGAAATGTACAGGGTTGCCAATGCAGAGGTTGTGCATAAATGTAGTTGGATTTTCCTTTTTTTGCTGCTTCATGTCGTTAAAGATTTTTCTTTGACTCCTTTCGTTTTAATCAGTAGAATTAAATTTCTCAGATATCTACAGAATGAACTTAGAAACAGCATGGCTAGTGATATTTCAATAGTCTTTATTTTTGTTTTGTTCCGAGTTTGAGATGTCAAGACTGATATTTTCAGAAATTGCCAAATTAAATAATGGGAAACAGTTCTCGTTTATTCTCTTTTACAGCTAAAAGATTAGGTCGTCACACTGTGAGCAGGTATGTTGCTAGCTGTAAATGCTAGCAGTGATAATAAGGCTTAATGCAGCTGTCTGGGGCTGAACATATGCACAGTCCTCAAATCTTCATATCAAGATCCCAAGAGGAGCAGGGATTTTGCTAGATCGTCTGGTGACTTGCTCTAGTGGTAAATCACACCACTTAACCACCACATCCGTTGGCTGCTACTTTTTCCTCCCCCAAATCTGTTTTGTGTCTGAGTTGAACTATGGCAGGTCTCATTGTGCCTTTTCTTTCTTGGTTAGTCACAGAGTTCTGCGCTCTGCTTTTTTTTTTTTTTTTGCCTGTGTGTAAGTGCAAGGGTGTAGGTACTGGGAGGGGGCGGGAGGGAACCAGTCATTTCTCAAATCCATGTCAGCAATTTTATCTGTAAAGCTTTCCCTATTTGTGGCCAGGTAACTCAGTTTGCTGCCACTGTTGTTTTTAACAGAAAAAAAAATTGAATCGACGATTATGCCTTTGTTAGCCTCTAGAATCAGAAGATTAAGTTTTTAGTTACATTTGAAAATGGTTTCGGTTCTTTCCTGTATGTTGTTTGTAATTTCCAAGCCAAGAAAAATCCTTAATGTTTTTAAATTAATGCTTTTCTGCCACAAAGTATCTTTTATCACAGAAAATGCCAACGTAGTCTCATTCTGTTTCATCTGTCTCATTAATATTGAATACATGACACTCTAATATGGCAGGCGAAGCAAAGCAGGGAATTTCAGCTAATATCTGACAACAGCAAGCCGAGATTAAATGACATCCAAGTGCGATCTGCTATATATAAAGTAATTGGCATTTTCTAGGAGCATTTGACCTAATTTATGCTTTTTTTTTTTTTATCTCTCTGCCCCCTCAAACCTATCTTCAGAGGTTGGTTAGTCATCAGGATTTCTGAGCCTTCAGCCTGCTTTTGAGAAGGTGCTTGGTGCCAGCCTGTCCTCCAAGTGCCTGTGGGGGTGAGAGATGCTAAGCGTCTTTAGTGAGGAGGTTGTTGGGAGCCTGAGGGTGCTCCCCTGGTCAGTGTCAAGGCTGATGTGTGAGGGGTCCCTCTAGGGACTGGGCACAAGAGAGGGCAGACAGTGCTGTCTCTGCACCTGGAAGATTCTATTTCGCTCTGCCGGACGCACTTTAGAATTCATAAAAGGAGTCCTTGGCCAGAGTCTGGAGGTAGCTCTCTTTCCTGACTTTGAATAAGTGTTCAGGTCTTGTGGGGAAAAAGTGAGGGGTTTTTGGTGTCTGTGGCATAAGTCCCTGGTGTCCAGTGGAGGTGGAAAGTGGCACCAGATCTGGGAGCTGTTTGGCACTGGGGAAAAAGTGCCTGGTAAGTCTCTGCTTTGGCCCTGGGCCAGCTCTTCAGTGAAACAGTGGTAAACCCTTCCTGATGCTTGGAGTTATGAAGAAACTGGGCTGAAAGCTGAAACTAAACAACTTCTTGAAGAAGTGCCTCACCTTCTGGGATGCACAGTTGATGGTCACTGAACAATTTAGTTAGGTGTCTGATATACAATTGTCAAAAAGTAGTAGTGTCAAGGGACCTTGGGTTTTGTGTTTCCAGGTAGCTGAACATTCACCCTGCTGAAAAGCACTTTTGCTATTCAGCATTTGGAGTTATGCAATTATTCATTATTAGATCATTAATTACAAAAGCCGTGTGGGATTAGGGCTTGTGTGGTTGGCGTGCTGCAAGTGTTTCGGCTCCTGATTTGCTGGGTGGTCTTGGGCAAGAACCTTCATTTTGGTATGCCTTTGTTTTCTCCATCTGTAAAGCAGGTAGTAATTCCCTTGTTTTTTAAGGTGCAAGGCTGTGATGAATGAATTAATAGCATGGCCACAGTCACCTTTACAAATCTAGCCCTGTTGCACCAAATCTAGTGAGATCTTGTGGCACAGAAGCATTACCAGACTAATGCTTTTAATTAAAAACACTTTCAAGAAAATAAGTATTTAAATAGGGTAATATGCAAGCTATGTTTTCAAGGAGATTTAACAAGTAATTTCAATAAGGAAGAAGCGTTTAAAAGTGAGCAGTGTGAACAACTCCACTGACCTTGTTTCTCTGGGTTTATGTAAATGCAATTGAGGGCAATTTTCATACAGAGCATTCCTGAGACATGGAGAGTTTCTCTGTAGGCCAGAACCACTTAAACATCAAAGCCAGAGGTGTTTCGGTTTTGTTGTTTAAACAAAAACATTATTTGAAATTGCAGTCTGACATGTGACTGCTGTCTGTTACTGAACACGGGCCACATTTCCCCCGGGTTTGGCCTTGCCAGGAATGGAGCTCAGAAAAGCAGTTTTTCCATGGGATGTACATTACTTGGTTTTGATATAACCTAAGGAAAGCAATATTTTTTTATAGCCTAACCAAGCAACCTGATGATTTCTTCCAGTGGGATGAGCCAGAAAGCTAGAAGTATAAATCCAGGCAGGCTAGCTGTAGTACAGCTTACATGCAATGACAGCAGGTATAAAGTTCACACAGGCTAAAAAATGGTCGATGTTTCTGGTGTGAAATAGGTGGTTGCTCCCTATGTAGCATACGTGGTAAGAAGTCCCGAGAGAAGAGCATGTAGATGCTGTCCCCATTCACACTAATTGTGGTAAATGGGTCTTTTGCTGGACCATGTATGGTGAAATATCTCAGCAATTGAAAGCTGTTCAGGGCGAGGGACCTGGTATTTCTGGTCTGATGGAGTGCTTTGCCGGGGAGGTTCACGGCCCAGCACCTTTGGGTTCAGTGGCACTGAATGGTAGGAGGGAAGATGGCGATGGCTGAATGGGTGCTGTCCTCCTGGCTCCTATACAAGTGGGAGGACTGTGCAAATCTGCTTTTGAGGTTTATGCTCCAGTTTGCACCCTTGGGGGCTACTGAGTGGCCCAAGGAGATGTGGATGAAAACATCATGCAGTGGTGGAAAGGCTGGTCTCCTGCCCACACTCATTTCTGGGGTCAATGTGTGCTGGCTTGCCGCAGGACCAGGCTCTTGTGCTGTGTTGCTATTGTGGCATGCACAGGGTGGGAGCCTTGGTGCTGCATGTACAAACCCAGCTCTTTCTCCTGGGCAGTTGTGAGAGGAAGGGAGGAAGAGCTGGGCATTAACCTTCCCCTTTGAGGGCTTACTGAGTTCCTGGAGCAGTTATTTACCTGTCAGACCCCAGCTGCTCTGGGGTATAAGCAACCCATGCAGTGCTGCTTGTGGCTTCTTGCATTGCCTACTGCTTAGAGCAACGCAGAGGTGGAGACTGTTGCATCTCCTGCCTTTGCCATGTTAATAAGGAATGTGCAGCAGCAGATCTCTTGCTTTGGTATCTCATTAAATAATTTGAGCCAAGGGCAAAAACATGCACCACACATGGGAATTGTGCCCCAGTTTTAGGACGGGCAGGTTTGCAGCATTTGGAGTTGTAGAGCATGTCAGAGCAGGAAGCTCCTTCATGTGTACTAATCTTGCCTAGGCCTCTGCAGGAAGCGCTTGCTTGGAGCAGGCTGAATTTGCCTTTGGGTATGTTCGTCTTCCCAAATCCTTAGGTTTGGCTCTATAAAGTTGTGACAGGATTTACCTGCTCTGTCAGGTCTTTAAGGCCTTGCTGCTGCAGAGAGAGGAAGTGTGATGCAGCGGAGCCCGCTCGCTCGGCAGCACCTCTGCTCATCTGTCACAGTCGCTCTTGCTCCGCCGTCGACTCCTGCTCAGCTGTTACCTGGTATGTGCTGGCACAGTCACTTGGCCAAGCTGAACAGTTCAGTGCTTTGCTTACAGAGGGATACCTGACATGCCCTGCTGACCATCCTAGTCCTTCCAGGGGAAAAAAAAAAAAAAAAAAGGAATTGAGATTGAGCCTGGAAAATGGAATCTAGTATGGGCAGCCTGTGACCTGCCTGGGACCCTAGCTGGCCTGGTGCTCTGCCTTCGCAAATCTTGCTGTGGGATGGCAGCCTGTCATGGGCTGTCTCTGCGCTCTCCTGCCAAGGCAGTGGGTGGCTGGCAGACCTGGGTACTAGATAACACTTCTTTGGAGTGACACTTCTTAGGGGAAAAAGAGGATGAAAAATCTGAGTAATGTGAGCATGCAAAGCTACAGCATAAATTAACTGCAGGAGATGCAAGCTAATGGCAGATCCTCTTGCTTATTATTGTTATTTAGAGAAACAACCTTGCAAAATGTTGCGTTCTTCCAAAAGTTGTCCTTGAGCTATGTATTTCAACAAAGTGGAGTGCAATGTGTATTGTTTGTACGCATAAGGTTGCAAGACTTTGAATTCTAGCTTCTAGTGTTTAGCTTGACTGTCTGGCAGAAATCTGGGCAGCTGGGCTGTTCAGATGGTTAGCATGCCAGAGAATTTCTTCTGTTAGTTTTTGGGTTGTATCAAGGAATAGCATTGGAAGTGTGGGTTTAATTTAACACTGGTCTGTTACAAGCAGTGGCATGGATTGCTACAGCACAAGTCTTGACAGGAGGGTAGAAATTAAAAATAGGTCTGGATCTGACTGCTTTTGCTTTCCCTTAAAGCACAAACATGACTAGTGTGGACAGTCAAAACAGAATGATGTGGCCAACAGTAATTCATCTGTGGGGGTGGGTGCTGGCTGTAGTTTAACCTTTCAACAGACCTCTATTGACAGCTAATGGATGTTGCAGCAGCCTGTGTGTGGAATAATTTATCAATTTGAAAGAACACAATTCCAGTGAGCACGTGGGTGAATGCCAGCGGTTTGCAAATCTCTGCCAATGGTCTTGTGAGCAGCGGCCTGCTGCAGGAAAAATAACTCTGGGTTAGCTCAGGGTGATGTTTGGAAGTGTCACACTTAGTTCCTAAAGACTGGCCCTTCTGCAGAGCAGCACTGGGCTCTAGGCAGGATATTCTGAAGCAAGCAGAAATGTATTAAATATGAGTGTTCTTCATGCATCAAACAAGAAGTGGGAAGCAACACAGGGAGAGATTTTTAGCTACCAGCTTTTTCCAACCAGCCTTTGCAATATCTCTGTCATTTGGGAGGACAGTCTCCATGTTTCAAGTACTTGGGCTGTCTGGGCGAATGCCAGGTGGCTTGATCTCCCAGCTCCAAGGCAGCTCGGTACCATTACAGACTTGCTGCCTGGCTTGGGAGCTTGGTGTTGGGTGCCTTTTCTGCAAACGAAGAAATGGAAGCCTTGCCTCAGCACCAATCTCGAGAGCCAGATGTGAACCCAGCAGCGCTCCCCTGCCCGTTTCCTGCCATTCAGCCTCCTGCTTTTAATTAAACTGTCGCGACACTGCAGATGGGGGAGGACTGAGATACCAGAAACCAAAGGTCTAGCTCCCAAAGGCATTTGGGAGCCTTGGTATGAGGATGGGAAGCCTTTGACAGTGTGTAGGGCAGGGTCAGTGCCTGCCTCCAACTAATTGTGGTTTGTTGCTCTCTGCTCATCCAGCTACTCTGTGGCAGGGCTGAAAGCACCATTGAAGTCTGGCATTTTCCCCTCATGTTGGCTTTAATTACAAAGTGTATCCTCACACCTGAGAAGCACTGTAGATGATAGCTACCTCTTCGAGTCCTCAGTGTCTCACTCTCTTGCTTTGCAGGAGTTCGTGTGTGCCATTAACTGTGAGGATCATTGTTGCTTTGAGAATAATTACAGAAGGCGACAAGGAGACTTGCTGTAGTTAATCTGTGTTACCTGCTGTGTCTTTGCATGGGATGTGATGATAGAGCAGTGCTTGTGTCTGAGGAGCTGGAGTGATTGCTTTCTGCAGGGGTATTTATTTTGCTGGAGTTAGAGTCCAGGAACATTTTGTGGCTCATCACCTGAGCTGCTGGCTGGAGGAGGCATGGCCTTCAGATAGGAGGGTGAAACTCTTGTGTCAGGTGTGTTAGTGGAGGTTGGGCTGATGCATTGGGTATGGAAACCTGCCAAGCGGAAACTCCTCATAGACCCATAGGGACTGGTAGGGCATTATTCCTCGAGAGGAGACAATTTTGTAGCTCAGCCTGTAGTTGTCACCTGTAGGGAAAAGGCCATCACAGTATGCTGCCCACCTTGCCCTGGGGCTGCTGCGGCTCTGTGGAGGCTGTGCTGGTGGTGCGAGCTCGCTGCTGAAGCAGTTGGGACCTCTGCATTACCCATATGGGGGGGGTCAGTGACCAGCTCAAATGCAAGTTCACTGTTCTCTGGTTAAAGACCTCGTGTTCCGATAAAGCATGTAGTCTTTTAAATAAGTGTTGGCTCTAATGTACAGGGTCGTCTATTTTTTTATTTTTTTTTTGAAAGAGACTGATAACCAAACCATGCTTTTACTGCAGGCCTTTTCCTGGCAGAGACATGGTGCTGGGAAGCACGATGAAGTGTTTATGGCCAGTGGAGCATTGCCAGTAAATGTCCCATTTCATAGGAAGAAAAATGACATTTTTATCTTCTATAGTTTTGGCAAAATAAGCTGGGTCCGCAGTTGGCGTGCTTAGTGAGGAGCACCGCTCCTCCCAGCTGTGGGGTACCTGGGGGCTGCGCAGACCTGACTCCGCTGGCAGCTGCTGCTTTCAAAGCCTCAGGTAACTTGTTTGTTGCTTTCGGGGAGCAGCTTATCCCTTTGCTTGCCATGGAAATATCTCCCCTCGTTCCCAGGCTGAGTGTTGCCCCTGCGAGGTGTGTGACTGCTTGCTGCCTCTCAATACAAACATCGGTGTTTCTAGTGGACAGGGTGAAATGCAACTTAATCCTCAAATGTTCTGGAGCTCTGACATATACCATGAGATCACTGAACATGCAGCTCTGCTGGGATCTGTGTTGGGACAGAGAGCTTTCAGGAAAAATAGCTATAGGAGGGCTGTTTCTGGAACCATGGGGCAGGGGGACCAAACACAAAGCCCCCTTACTGATGGTAATAGGTGTGGGGAAAAAAAATCCAGTGACTAGAAAGTAAGTCTCTTTCACTTTAGAGATTCAAGTTGCCATACTCTGATCAGGTCAAAAGGTATAAAGCTGTGTGTTATATTTTGTAACAGATTTGAAGTGGTCTTCCATCTGATGTCTAGAGCTCAGAGAGTTACTGGATGAGAACTGTCCCTGCTAATTTACATTGCTCCTGAGTGCTGACCAAAGGCCATTGGACTCCCTTTCTCTTAAGAACCTGGAAAATGGCAAATTGCTGATATAGCCCATAGGACTGATGATGAACCTGCTGCCAAGATACAGACATGTTTTATTTTATCAGAGGGATCTTAGAGTAGTCATGGGAAACCACGCAGAGCATAGCTGTGTCTATTAGGCAATTATTCATCATTAAGTGAATTAATTTGATTAAGTGTATATGGCGGTGTTAATACATAGCTGCTTCTGCCCCTGAGTATATAAATCAGTTTTCTCTTCTTTGCTTTTAAGTATGTGACTGCAATGTCTTTCATCAGCTTACTGCATGGGTGATGTTGGACGTATTCTTGGAGTGAGCAACAGGACCCCGTTCCTCTTGCTGACATGAGGGGAAATTTAAGAATAAGCCCACAGAAGACAGAGCCATTTCCTTTCCTGCCAGGGTACCCTGGGACTGTTTTCTGAGGAAAGACTTGCTGACTGTGAGACTCAATACTGGAAAACCTTTGTGTGTTTTGTCAGGTTGGAGTGCAATATGCTTCCTGAGGCTACAAGGGGCTTTTTTGCTTTTTTTGTTTGGTTGGGTTTTTTTGTTTTCCTGATGGAATAAACTTCGTATGACTGAAGCAGTCAGCCCTCTAAAGTTGATAGTAGGTTTTGGATCAAGGTCTCAGAATTATTTGTAAGTTAGAAAAGGATTTTATGGTTACAGGATGCCTTTAATTAGGGTCTGGAGTTTAGCCACCAATGTGACTTTGTGTATAGAAATGCTGTTCATATTTTCCTTTAGAAGTTTGTTTTCTACATGTAATTGTTCGAAATAACACTTAGTGTTAATGAAACTTAGCAACAGTAAAATGAAATATTTTTTTTTCTCGCTTATTTCCTTATGTTGTGCATTTGTACACTGTTCCCATTGGGCTGCTTTGCTTTGGGATATATATGTTGGTTTTTCTGGAGTGACATTGGCCAAGAAAAGCTAAGCCTATGAAAACATACCAGTTGGCTGAAGGTTCCGGGGCTGGTAACATCTGAACCTACTTGCATGAAAGGGAAGTGTGAGACCTTGATGATTTATTTACTTATTTTTCATCTCATGTTGGACAGTCTTGAAGAGATTTCCCCCTTCCCAGTCCCGGGAATTTAATGTGGCGCTTTGTCTTTTCGTGACTGCTGATGCGTAGCTGGTGTTTGTGGGAAGTTGAACGTGGGATTAGTCTCATCTCTTAAAGAATGAGCTTCCTCCTCGGAAATCTAAATATGCTTCTTAGAAACTTGCTGAGGGTATTCCCTAACAGTGCTGAGCTTGAGATACGTGCAAGCAGATTGCAGGGTGTAAATATGAAACTGCCTGGAGCAAACACAACCTCTAATGATGGCTGGTGCCTACCAGATCTGGCGTAGCAATGCCATGGTGCTGTATTCCATGCCCAGAGCACCTGAGCCTCCTGGGTGCTCTGTGGTGGCAGGGAGTTAACATTTGGCCTTGAGCAAGCAGCTGCTTGGGCTGTGGGAGGCTTTGTGCTTTCCTTACTGTGCCAGCCCCCCTGTGAATCCTTTAGCTGACAGTAATCGGTGTCCTTGCATTTAACTTTGCGAGCAGCATCCTAACTGGTGGTAGTCTGACCCCAGAGAGTGGGATGAGGAAAAGAGAAATGGAGTGTGATTTGAGAGTATCTCTTGAGCCTTCAAAGCTCTTGCTGTTAACAGGGGGACTTGTAGCCTCTCTGTTAGGGATTGAATTTTAAGGGAGAAGACTCCCACCCCTGAAGGTATATCCCTGCGTGCAAACATTGAGTTTGTTCTCAAGTGCTAGGACATCCAGCTAGATACAAGTGCAGAAGCACCTTTATTGGGAGAGTAATCAGTGAAATGGCACCTGTGCCACCCTTGTCCTCTTCTGACACCCAGCCAGGTAGCACCAAGCTGGCTTAGTTTCCAGAGTAATGGGGTAGGAGGAAAGAGGTAACTGTAGAGGCTTGTGCTCTATTACGAGAGATTCATGAAGTGGGGGTTATGGGCAGGTTTTTCTACATGTGGCGACTTATGCCAGTTTTGCATCTGGCTTTATTTGCATTATTAGGATTAAACTAATAAATCTGCTTGAAATCCTTGATGATAGGAAATTGTCATTTTCCAGCGCTATGTTGCAGAGGAACAGGCTGGGTAACTGGTCTGCACGACAGATCATAAAGCTTGTACCACACACTCATGCTCTGTCATTCTTTTCCTAGTGGGTTATCACCTGTGACTTAGCTTTTTATATTAAGCCTGATGTTTGCCTTTTTTACAGGTTCTAGAGATTTCTGTAGTACAGTGCCTGGTATAAAATGAGTAGTTGTTGGAGACTTTGCATAGGTTTCAGTAAAAAGTTATTCTGTTGACTTGCATTTGTGTACAGACAATTTTATTTATGGTGTTGAGCTTAACATCACAGAAAAAAGCAGTGTCTTGTTCTCTGGATTTCCAGGGGGACTGGGGAAGTGCTAGTTGCGAAGCTGCCCTTAAACTAAGCATGACTGCATGATCGCTTGGCTCTTGCCGGTGCTTGAAAGCCCTCCATACACACACCGAGTCCTGTCTTGCCCACAGAGACTGAGGCAGTGGGCTTTATTGTGTTCTCTCAAAGTACTGCCCGGTCAGTGGGCAAGGGGCTGAGTGCTGTTGCAGGAGAGAGCAGTGGTTTGCTGGTTAAGTACCACCCCTATTTGTCTATCTTTCAGAGATGTGCTGTTTCATGACTGCTTGGTTTTTTTTAAGTGACAACTGGCAGGCAGTTTTCAGATGTCCAAAACTCTGCATATGTTTGCTTGGAGAGCACAGAAATATACTGGAGACTGAAGTGGAGGACACGTGGTGGGTTCTGTTTTGAGCCTAGCCGTTTAGAAATTGTTAGCATCTTGGTGGAAATCCTGGTAGTGAGTATGAACGCTGGCAAAGGAGGACAGAACACAGAGGCAGGGAGAAGGGTAAAGTCATCTTTGAGCTGTAGCTGAGGCCACAACCAGTTTAGTTCATGATACCAAACCTCTTAGTCATCACCAGGCTTCCCTATAGCACTCAAGTCAGTGGGTGTGTAGCCACAGCAGTTATAAAATGAGAGGTTTGTCTGTGCTCATGCATTTTCCTGAGAAGTTAAGGCCAGGATTTCCCCCAGCTCAGGTATGCTTTGTTATTTCAGTTGCCTCAGTAGCCGTTCCTGCCTGATTACAGATAAAGACCCAAGAAAATAAAGGCAAATTGTGTGGCTATTTCTTACTCCAAATGCCATGGAGTTGTCTGCTCATCCAGGTCCTTTCTCCTTTGTAGCTTTTCCCTTCTAGACATCTCTTAAACAGATGAAGTTGCTGCTTTTACTCAAGGTGATAAAATTGAAGCCTTCAGAAATTAAGTTCTGTGGCTCACCTAAAACAGTCAGCCCACAAAAAGGGCAAGAAGGAGGACCCATGGAACTACAGGCCAATTAGTCTCACCTCTGTCCCTGGGAAAATAATGGAGCGACTCATTCTGGATGTCCTCTCCAAACACATTGAAGAGAAAGAAGTCATTAGAAGTGGTCAAC
>JAOXNO010000033.1:2367646-2439418 GCA_028565335.1 Limnodromus scolopaceus
TTCAGGCACCTCTCCTGTTCTCCATGACCTTTCAAAGATGATAGAGAGTGGCCCAGCGATAACATCTGCCAGCTCTCGGTGTACAGTTACAGAACTGTTTCATTTGTGTGTGGAGGGAGATATTTAGAAACTCTAGTCCCTTTGGCTCTCCTGCCTTGTCCAAAATGCATATCTGTGATACTTCTGCAGAAATGCACAGATTTCCTGTATCCACTCAATGGGATGTGCTACAGCCTGGGGAATAGTGAGGGAGGTGGAGGCTTGGGTTTGCTTTTCATCTCTGCCCATGCCTTGGGCCTCTGAGCTTTTCATGAGCATTCTGGTGTTTCAGGCAGATACCAGACTACACTTCTGCTGCCTGTTATGCAGCACAGCTTGTGAAAAATACTTGGCATTGAAAAGTGTAGAGAGAGTTTTTGTTTTTTCCACTGTTGATGTTTGCCACTTGCAGAGGAAAAAAAATAGAAAGGGGAGGGAACTAAACCAAAGAAGGTATGCAGCAAAAAATAACTGACACAGATGCAAGAGATGAGTCTAACTCCTGTTCCTGCTGAGTAACTGATGATGAGGCAGTACTTGCTTTCCCAAAATATATCAGGGAAAGAGATACTGGTGCTGTGCTGAGAGATGTTCAACACCCACCAGTTTCTGTGAAGGCTGTGAGTCATGGGCACCTATTGCTTTCTGGGTTCTGTTCTGAGTTCCCTTTGCTTAATGATAAACCCAAGCCCACTGGCGTTTTAAAAATACCAATGTTACAAATATGTAATTTAACCCATTCACATAATAAATCCTAGGGTTGTCTTCCATTGCCTGGGGCTTTTCCAGGAAAATCACTGGTGAGGGTAAATGAGGTGATAGTTTCCTTTGTGTTGGTTTTTGTTTTATTTTTTTTTTTTTACCTGCCCTGTGTGAAGGAGATGGCAAGTCTTATTAACTGTAAGTTTCATCCAGGATATGGTGGGATGGAGGTGAGCAGTCTGGCATTAAGCCTTCAGACAAGCCTGGTTCAGGTGTTAAGAGAAGGGTTAGGTATCTAGTACAGGTGTCAGGCTGTGTGTGCCAGCACGGCAAAAGGGAGCCCTTTGTGCCATATGGTAATAGCACAGGCTTAGACATTTTTTACTCTGAGATACTGCCTTTCTCAGAGAATTTCTGTGGTTGGTTTGTTTGTTTTTTTTTAAATCTGAGTGGTATTTTCATCAGCACTTGACTCAGATACAAGTTATTTCTTCCTGCAATTGGTGGCTAGGCTGTATGTTTTGAGGAGGGAAGTGGGGATACTCAGCAATTGCACAGAGCAGGAAGTCTTCCTCCTTATTTTAACAACCAAAGAGTGTCTTTTTCCATGTCTGGTCCAAAGCCCACTGATTTTTGTGGAGAAGAAGCTGGTGCTTCCAGCATCTTCAAACCAGACTGAGGGTGCCCATGGCTGTAATGTAGCCCAACAGTATGGCCTAGGTGGAGTGACTCTACTGGACATGTTTGGGTTTGGAGAAAGATTAGTATCATAAGGACAACAAACTTCCAGAGAAAAACGTGTGAAATAACAGCAGAGCTGCTCTAGGGCTACTGAGGAGCTTTGTCTTAATTTTTTTATCTGTGCTCAGGATGTTGGCAAAACTGCAGTTTGCCAGGGAAGAGAGAACCAGGCAGGCTTCTTTCTCCAAGCCTCTCTGTGAATTACTGTACAGCTGTTGTGGAAAAGCCTTAAATACAATCTTGGAGGTGTTTCAAACCTCCCTTCTGTGAGGTCTGTGCTGCCTAGTTACCCTCCATGAAATGGCTTTGGTGTGTTTGATGTTATCAGCCCAGCCCCCCTGGGCAGCCTGGAGGAAGAGAGTGGGTCAGGAGGGGTGACTGGGACCTCTGGGGTGCCTGGCCTGGCATTTTTTCCTGCTGAAGACATGGAGGGGCAGCATGGCAGGCTTTGAAGGTCATGCAGGAAATGCCAGGAATGGTGCCCTGTTCTCTCACCTTGTGTTGGATGGGGTTATTTGTGAACCAAGGCATCTGCAGAACGGCATGCATGCTTTTTTCCCTTCCAATCAAGGCCTGTAAAAGCTGGGAAGAGGTTTAGCTGGCTTTAGAGGCAGTGTTGCTATCTAAACTATGTCCTCATGCAGACATGCTGAAGAGTTGGAGCGAAGGTCCAAGAGCATTGTGTTTCCCGTGTACTGCTTGGAGACTAGAGCAAGCTAGAGAAAGCTGATCCTTCCCTTTGGCAAACTGAGCCAAGGGGAGCACAGGCTCGTCTCTCTGCTTGCCTGCACAGGTTTCTATCAGGAATAGATTTTGGAGTTGCAACCAGAACCTCATTGCAGTCATGCTTTTGTGTGCTGTTTAGGAGAGCTGGCCTCGCTGGGTGGTTTGGGGAAGCTGCCACCCTGCTGGTGGAGTCTCGATAGGAGAGGTTGGCTGGTTTCAGCCATAGAGCTGTACTGTGTTCATGGAGGAGGCAGACCTGGCTGCTTCAGGAATTGATCTGCTTGCAGCTATGACTGTGTTGCACTGTCTCTCTTCCAGGCATCTGCCTAAATGATCTTTGGGTAACCCTAGGGATATGTGATGCTGAGGCCTCAGAAACAATGTCTGGGTGTTGCGATGCTGAGGCCTCAGAAACAATGTCTGGGTGTTGCGAATTGGTACAGAATCATGGAGAAGCAGTCTGGTGGTGTTTATATGCCTTGGGGTTGGGGATATTTTAGCTCCTGAGCCCCACAGCAGAAAGCTAGATAGAAGTGAAAGGAGAGCATATTTGGGAGGCGAACCTAATACAGATCCTGTGTCCCAAAACCTCTTCTGGTGTTACACAGTTCTGACAGGACTAGGCACAGCCGCCTTCTCTGGTGTGGTTTTGCAATCCTGTTAAACGGCTTTGTTCTTGGTCTTACAGAGTGATGACCTTAGGAACCTGTCCCTCTCTGGCCATGTGGGCTTCGACAGCCTCCCTGATCAGCTGGTCAACAAGTCAACATCACAGGGCTTCTGCTTCAACATCCTCTGCGTGGGTAAGTCATCCTGCACCGCTGGGTGGTCACTTCATGCCGAGGAATGCACATGCATCCACAAGTTAGCACCTTCTCCCTCCTGTGAAGCATGAGGTCTGAGCCAGTGTGGACCGTAGTGACAGGGAAGTGACAGTTTCTTCCCAGAGCTGCTCCAGGGTAAAATCTAGTATCCCTCTCTTCCTTTTCTCTACCCCATTCCTTGACTCAAAACATCGAAACTTCTAGGTGTTAAAAAATCTACCCTTTTGGTGGTCCTGTAGTTCTGCTTTCCCCAAGGGCTGCCCATAAGGAAAGCAAGCTAACTTGGGAACTGAATGTATTTTTCAAAGAATGTTAACTTAAATCTGCCTTTCTCTGGGTTGGGTGCAGAGGCTGTTTCTCAAAAAATTGCGTTCCTTCCCTTCCAGGCTTTGCCTGCCTGTCTCGTTATATTCTTAGTTTCTCCAGTTGGAAACGATGCCATTTTTAGTCTCCAAATGATGTACTTGAGAACAAAGCCTGTCACCTATTATCTGCTGTATTTAATCTGAGGGCTGCAAGTTGGTTTTATAGCCTGAGTTAACGTTACTTTTCCCAAAATTTTCAGAGGGTGAAATATGGGGAGGCAACTCCTTCTCTTGGCTATAGAGAGAGACCTGCTGTCTTGGCACTCTATGGATACTGTGCAATTGGAAATCCCTTGCTCAGCCCTAGGGAGCTGTGTGCTAAAACAGCTTTGACCCAAAAGTGGACCTCTTCAGGGTGCCCCCAGGATGTAGTTCTGTAAATTGACAAAAATGGTGGGTTTTACTCTTAGTTTGGCAGAGCAGTCTGCAAACATCATCTTTCCGTTCATTGTTCTTTTAAGCCTGCAAGAAGGGAATATTGTCCTTTCTAATTAGTTACATTATTAGCTGGAAAAAACCTACAACCCTCTGACGGATTTTTCTACAACAAGTTGAGGATTTCTCTTTGCAGTGCAGCATAAGCTGTCTGAAAAGAAATCTGGCACACAAACTAGACTCCTTTCTATAGCTTTGCATGTCGAAGAGTGAGATAAGAGAATAGTTGTACTTCTGCATACTCAAGCTACCAACCCTCACGTGACTCTCTCCTAGCAGCATGAAACCATTTAAAATTCAGCAGGGAACAGCCTGACTAGCAGGCAGCTCTTTGATCAAAATAGCATAAATTAATTGCCTTTTTCTCTTGCAGTAAATATTCCTCTCTTAATGTGACTTTATATGTCTCCATTAACATAGCAACTTGGTCCAACTCTTTTCTCTTGTAAAAAGTGCTGATCAACCTTTTTTTTCACCCCAAATAAAAATTTCACACAAATTGCTGCAGTTGTCCAAGGAATAGAAATCTCCCCCTTTAAATAAAAACCAAAACAAAACTTTTGAAATTGTTTTGAGAAAGGACACAATTAACTTGGCATTGTAATGTGAGGCTTTTAATTGTGGTCTGCATGGATAAAATGCTGTGAAGCCTGTCGAGCACAGCATGCGCATTCACATCAGGAGCTCGCTAAAATATGTAGCTTCACAGATTAACAGTCTGTGCCATCGGTTTAGGATGGATCTTTTCGTGTGGGTTGCGTTCTATGTGGGCCTAGATTTTGAGTTATAATGTCATGTAGACTTTCAGTCTTCCCCCTCTTTCATTTGTTCATTCTTTTTTAAAAGCTTGCTTT
Source organism: Limnodromus scolopaceus (assembly GCA_028565335.1). NCBI lineage: Eukaryota > Metazoa > Chordata > Aves > Charadriiformes > Scolopacidae > Limnodromus > Limnodromus scolopaceus. The sequence continues at coordinate 2,372,333 of JAOXNO010000033.1, forward strand.
ATGTCCTGCAGCTTCCCAGGGAAGGAATGCTGAGACGAGCATATCTCGGCTCAATTATTTTGCTGGGCTGTACATAACCACTTACCTTCCTGAGTCTAGCATGGAAAGTGGTCAAAGTCAAAGCCAGCAAAATGAACTTTCAAGTATCACAGAGCTACAGGTAGTTACTGAGTGGTGTTATTTTTTCCTGTGGACACAAAAGCTACATGGTTTTCTGAGGTCTTCTAAGTAGGGGTTTTACATATTTTGCAAGACTTTTTCGTGCTAGCAGACCTGTGTACACCCTAGAGAGATGCTTAGGGCAATCCCAGATGCAGGCTCCTCTCTCCCACCTGATATTTTGCTTTGCTTTTCTATGATTTTGTTCTACTTCCCATTTTAGAGGGTTTAAGAGGTTGCAATAGGACCCCTCACAAGCCTGACGTGCAAATGCCAGAGCCTGTCCACTGCAGTCCGGGAGCTCTGTCCCAAATCCCAGCATCTCTTTGGTTGGAGCAACTTCAGGATGTTACCTCAGCTCACCCTGTGCTCGCAGCGTGGGTAGTAGTAGCAGTGTAATTGCTAAGCAAACACTTTTGACTTAAAAATGGGATTTAGACTAATGCTTTCATCCATGTTACTAATTGCACTGGGGATTAGTGAACCAGTAATAGTTTTAAAAGTTGGTATTTTAGCAGTATGCTATTTTAGATTTTTTTGAAAACTTTTCATGTATCCCTGTCTCAAACTTTCATTGTCCAAGTTTCACTATCGGTTTTTTGGGGTTCTCTTGGAACAGAAGTGGAAACTGAGCTGAAAAAAAAGAAGCATAAAAACATGTAGAGAATCAGATACCTCGGGAATCAAATTTGGAGTTGAGAGGATTTTACAACTTCTGTAAAGAAAATCATATCAGAATTAGGACTTGGTCTATGCTATTAAAAAGATAATTAAGTATTTTTCGAGTAAGAACAGCTTCTTGCTGTCCTGAATATAGATACTGCTTGCAAGGTGGGGAGGTTGGGGCTCTTCATGCTATCAAGCAGGAGGGAGCCTGCATCACCAGTCAGGTCATACCAACTTGAAGACCACTGGGAACAAATACTTCTATGAGAAAGGAATGATTGATTGTGTCTCTTGTGCTGCCAGTGTAGCAAGTCCAGTAACAGGGTTCTAGCAGCAGCAGGCATAGAATCGAGGCATAGAATCGTCTAGGTTGGAAGGGACATTTAGTCCAGTATTTGCTGGTTCATCATGGAAGGAGCCCTTTCCCTTCTTCAGGAAGTGGGGATCACTTGGCAAATGTCTAAGTAACAGTTCTTAAAACTGTCATGATTTTTGGGGGGGTTGTTGCGGTTTTTTTTAATTTGTATTTTTTTTCCTCTCTTCCTTCCAGTTTAGTACCCTTTCTTCAGGGAGTCTCATAAGCCTTAGCCCATCCTCTCCAATTTCTCTGTTCCCATGGAAAACATTAACAGTAGTATTACTGGAAAAGACTGTGTGTATGTGAAACAAGCCCCTTTCCTTCCCCAAAATAATGAAAAATCCCTGAGGTCAGTGGTGCTTAGTATCTTAGTGATGCCCCTTTCAGTGTCCTTGCCTGTGATTTATGGTACACCTCCCTTGAAAACTCAGCCCACAAATTTCTCTTGCTATTCCCAGCCTAGCTCTTTACCTGCAAGTGCTGAAGACATTTGCATTATCTTGATGTCTGTCAGGGTAGCAGCTTTTGCCTAGCAGGGGCTCATTTTGGATTTGCATCCCCAGCGTGCGGTGCTTTGATAGGGTATGGCTGCAGGGTGTGCTGCAGACCCTGGCGGTGTGACCTGCGGAGGAAATTAGTCGGAGGCCAGCAGCCAAAGCCAGAGCTGCATCACCTCCCAGCGTCCACAGAGTCCCTGGTTCAGTCCTGGGGGATTGGTAAAGATGGGGACTGTCTCAAAAGACATCTGTTCCTGCAAGGATTATTTTGCTTAGCCATGTGCACGTAGCCTGGCGAATGTGCCTGAGAATGAGGTGAGGAAAAGCAGTCTGACTGTACTAACATTGCCTTTGTCTGCTCAGGTGAAACTGGCATCGGCAAGTCAACGTTGATGGACACTCTGTTCAATACCAAGTTTGAAAGTGAACCTGCGACACACAACGAGCCTGGTGTGAGGTTGAAAGCCAGGAGTTATGAGCTCCAGGAGAGTAATGTCCGTCTGAAGCTGACTATTGTCGACACAGTTGGATTTGGTGATCAAATTAACAAAGATGACAGGTAAATTTATTTCTGTCAGGAGAAGGAATCCTTGTGCTGATGTGCTCTGAGATCAGAAGGGCTCACCCTGTGTGGGAAGTAGGTCCCTTATTGTTGCTGGGGGTGTTTTGTGATCCCGGTGTAGCAGCTAGCATCACTTGCCCCAAGAGACAGGTAGAAACAGTGAAGAACAAACAGATCAACTAGGCTACAGAATTGAAACTGTCTTTCTGCCCTCTGTGTCTCTGTGCAGCTCAGTTGAAGTCTGAGTTGAAACATGTAAATATTTGAAAGTACGAGTTCGAATTGCAATTACATTGCATCTTTCAGGGAGCTGGGACTCGGATCAGAGTTCCTATTTGCAACATCCTACAATGTTCAAGTTGAAGTGGGTTTTACTTTAGGACTGTACCTGGGTGCTGATTTTCATGTTGCGTGCATGAATATTCTGGGCAGCCCACGCAATCCTGTGTCCATCAATATGGACTTTTGCTGTAGTGTTAAAACTAGCCATACTAATATTCAAATTAATGCATTTCCTGTATCTTAGAGACATACATTCCCTTGCTGCAGTAATCCTGGCTCCCTCTGAAGGGTTGTTTGCAATCCTCTCTCTGCATGTTGCCAAGTGAGGGCACGCTGGCTGGCAGCCTGCACGCTGACCAAAGCTATTGGGGCCCTAGGGAGACAGACAGCATAAGCTCTTTGAAAATGCAGGCTTAACATCAAAGATTTCACGAAGATCCCTGTTAGTGTGGAGACTGAGCAGGTTCTGCTGCCTGTTCCATAAGGAAAACTCTATAGTTTTTTTTTTTTTAAAAAGATTTTATAGTGCTTTATTTTTGTAACACTCCCTTGCTTCTTGACCTGACCCCAAAATACAATTCTTGCCCCTGCTTTGTGGCTCCTGCTCCTGACTAATGCTACAGAGCATGCTGGCTGGAGGGAGAGCTCTGCTTGTCAGCCACTGCCATATGCTCTGGGGTGAGAACAAAAGCTGCTCAGAGGAGGAAGGAGCAGGTGCTCGGAGTGGGGATGCTCTGTAGCTTGTTACTGCCGGGTCACTTTGCATTTTTTTTCATTGGACAGATGAGAGGAGCCAGCAGTGTTGGTGGTGAAGCCCCTCCAACTTCCCTCTCAGGTGGCTGGAGAGAGGGGCAGTCACAGGGCAGCAGGACTTAGGGGCAGCTTTTGTCCCGCTGTGTCCTGACACATATGGCCGCAGTGGGTGGCATTTTCTCTGTGCTTCTGGTTTGAGACCTCTCAGTCTTTTTTTGCTCTGCTTTTTTATGGTGCTTTCTCTAATATGATCTCCCAATGTTAGGCCTTACTGCTTTCTTTGCAACATGCCTGTGTCTGAGGTTTTGGGGGCTCGTGATCAGAGTCAGAATTTCTGAAAGCAAGGAAACTCGAGCAGCAGTCGTGTTACAAACCCACACAGTGAGATTCATGATACCCTCTGTGCCCGCAAATTGCCAAGCAGTGCTCAGTACTGTTGTGTGGGTCTCTGATGTTGACAGCCCTCATGCAGCGCTGCTTGTCTTGCTATAGCTCTTGCTTGGTAAATCAAGCAAGAGTCTGCTCTGCTTTGCTAAGGATTTTAAGCAACTGCTCAAACAACTGCTCTAGCATCTGAAGCAGAGCGGCCGGAGCAGAGCCTTGCTGGCTGCCTGTTAGAAGGGTGTTTCTGGAGGACCTGAAAACTTGTGATGGTCTTTTTTTTCCTCACAACTGCTTTTGAGGGAGGGTGTTAACACTACTGTGAATCCAGTGTTGAAGGCAGTGAAAGTGTTGTCTTGGTCTCAATGCCCTCCTTCAAGAGCTTCCTTGGGCCAGAGGGCCTGAGGCTGCCCTTGATGGAGGGAGGAACAAACCAAAAAGTTCCCTTTCCAGTAGCACAATCAGTCAGATCAGGGCATGTTACACTGCACTAGCGTTTTTTCTCTAACAAAATGGTCCCCCCTAAAGTACCCAAACAGTGTAGTTGTATGCTGAGCTTTGCTCACAGACTCACAGGAAAGTTCCTTTTGTCCCCTTGTGAATCTCCCTTCACTCTTCTGAGATCACAGACAAGCTTTTGGACAAGCTAGGGTAGGTGGCAGTTTCATGTTTAAATTTTCTTGGATGATTCTCGGTGACATTGTCAGAGCAGCAGCTCAGACTTTAATTGGGAAGACTGTAAAATACATTGTTTTTCAGGGTAGCAGCCTTGCGTAGTTCCCATGCACCTAAATTCCAGGGTCTATGCCACTTTACATGTCCATAGTACTCTCCCTGGGCACCAAGTGGAAGCGCACACTTGCTAAGAAGGGACTGTAGGTTAGGCTGGGAGGGTCCCAGTGCTTGTCCCTGTGTTATGCAGAGCACCCATGAAGCTTCCCGAGCGTTGATCAGTGACCTATGCTGTCCCAGTAGTGAATGCTCTAGTTTTCTATATGTCCTGTTTTCTCTGTTTAGCTACAAGCCTATAGTAGAATATATTGATGCACAGTTTGAAGCCTACTTACAAGAAGAGCTGAAGATCAAACGATCCCTGTTCAATTACCACGACACCAGAATTCATGCCTGCCTATATTTCATTGCACCAACCGGACACTCACTGAAGTCCCTAGACTTGGTCACCATGAAGAAGCTTGACAGTAAGGTACTTGCTGCTTATGTTATAACCTTTGCGTGGCCCTACTAGTGCTTTTATAATCTTGGCACAGGCTTAGTTAAACCTGCTCAGAAAAATACAGTCTGTTTTTAGCAGTGGGGAATTGCAGAGATGCTGTGTGAAATCTTTACCTTGGGCTAGCTGCTAGAATTGGTGATTATTCACTGATTCATATGATGCAGAGATTTATTAAGAGTTTGGGCTTCTGCCCTTTTCCTGTCACATCTCGGGTAAGGAAACTTGACTGCTTGCTTCACAGCTATGCTATGAAGTTAGCAATCTGAAAGCAGGAAACTGTATGTATGAGGATGTATTAGGAGGCCAGTGTTCTTGTTTTCATGTGGGTAAACCCAGCCAAGTTCAGTGACAGATTTGTTCACAACTGAAAGACTGGTTGGCTATTGAAAAAGAGAGAAAAGTGTGTTTGCCTCCTTAACTGTATAAATAAAAAAGGGAGGTTGAAGTTGAAACCTACTAGTTCTAGCACTCAAAGACACGGTTGCCATCTCTGTTTCGCTTTGTCTGACCAACTAATTAGGTTGTTATATAAAACTTGGTTTGGTAAGTGTGTATGAGATAAGTACCCCTAAAACACTTTAGGTCATCTTACTAATCAATGAAAAACAAATCAAAATGCTGTGTCTGCACGCTCTGACTGTATCCAGCTATACACAAACAGTGATGTGATCTTCTGTGGCAGATGTAGTGTTGTTCTAATCATAATCTGATAAACAAGAAGAACCTGAATAAATATATTACTTGGCATATGCTTTTTCAGTTACCCTCATGACTAGCAAGAATGGGAACTGAGCTTCGTATCATGGTGTTTTACTAAATACTTGCAAGATTTCATCTATTTTCTAGGGAAAATAACTGAAGTACAAATGTAAAACTTGAGTATTTAAATGGAGCTTTCTCTGCTGCTTTACATCATGATTAAGGAATTTAAATTGGACCACGCTGCACCTTTGGCTCATTGGATCCTGATTCTGCAGAAGATAAATGATGACAATAGCTCTTTATTTCCTAGAGTGGCCTATCGATTGGGTTTTATGCAGTGATGGAGAAGGGTCCCTGTACTATTCAACTTAAAATAGAGTTATGGAGATTTACCCAAAGCGAGCTAATTGGCATTCATGTTCTATCTTTTGGCAAAGGGGGATTTTATAACTCCAGGCCGTACTCTGACCGGCACTAAGAGATGTAACATAAGAGGACTTCCAAGTACTGCAGTTAGAATCCTTTCATATAGGTCAATATCTTTCTCACTACATTTTTGTCTGTTGTTGCAAGGAGAAGCAAATCCTGCAAGATCAAAAGCAGAAATTGCCCCTCTGGAGGGAGCAAAAGGGAAAGAAAGCAGGATTTCTTGTCCTAATGCATTCTTGCCCTCTTTCAGCAAAGCAGATGCTTGTGTGGTGCTTACTGTGCATTGATCTGTGCTACACTGAGGGTACTGTGCTACCTCCCCTTGGCTTCTAGATGGTGTTGCTGTTTGCCATCCTGCTGTTGGTGTTGCAAACAGCCTGTCTAGGGAGGAGAGTCAGTAACTTATCTTTAATTACTGTGTTAACCCTGTCATGCAGTTCTATTGAATGACTGTCTTAAAGCTGTGCAGGGAGAAATCAGCCCTAGTCCCGCAGTACAGCGATGTATAGGAGCATGTGAGGGTATGCAGGTGGAGGAAGTGTGCCTGTGTTACTGCCAGCCCCTTCCCTGTGTGTCACATGGTTCCATGTGGACCATCTGCTCCCACCTCCAGTGGGATAACAGCAGCACTGCTGCCCACCCAGGTGTCCCTGATAACAACACTGAGCAAATGCCCAAGAGGCTATTGTCTGAGTGGGTCTCTTGCAGTAATCCAGCTGGCTGTGGCATGGAGGAGACGTGCATAGATGGTAATTTCCTTTTTCTTTTTTTTTTGGAACAGTTTATAATAATCTGTGACAGTGTTTCCTGTCCAGCCAGTTTGGATGAGGAGCGGAATACGACAGGCCAGGAAATAGCATGTTGCCAAATTGCATTTGACTTCTTTTTAAGGCCATCATCGCTGCTGCCTGAAAATCCTGTTTAAGGCAGTGGTGCTGTCAGCAGCAGCCCCAGGGAAGGTCTTCCACTGGGGAGGTGGTGGCTGGTGGTACTTACAGGGCCATTGCATCACCAGGAGAGGACAGAGAGCAGCATGCATCCTGCAGCAACATGGACAGTCGTGTATGTGGAGGTGCTGTCTTTGTCTTGCAGGTGAACATCATCCCCATCATTGCCAAGGCTGACACCATTGCAAAAAATGAGTTGCACAAGTTCAAGAGTAAAATCATGAGTGAGCTGGTCAGCAACGGCGTCCAGATCTACCAGTTCCCGACGGATGAAGAGACAGTAGCTGAGATAAATGCCACGATGAGTGTATGTTTTTGGGAGGGGGTTTGCTTGCCTTGGTTTGAGTTGGGCCCATCCTTGATGGTAGGGCACGTTGTGCTGTGTTTCTTTTGGCTTTAGAACTACAGTCTAAGCACAAATATCAGGCTGGCCAGAAGGCTTTTGGAGCTGGAGATACCTGTCACATGTGGGCTGCTTAGCCAGATATAATTCATTTTATGGTAAATGATTCTCTTCTAAGCATTTTTTCATATCCTTCCCCTATTGCAGCATTGCCATCTTGGGAAAGGAAGAGGATGGGAGGCAGGGCCCCAACATGGTCAGGGCAAAGGGCTGGGGTTTGGGTTTCCTGTCCCAAATGACCACTTGTTGCTTAGTGGGGGGTGATTCACTTTTGCCTTTGTTTTTGCTTTCCGGTGAGAGCGGGGGCGTCAGTGATGTTCCAGCTCTCCAAAGGGCCGGTGGCCATCAGCAGCAAGGGCTCTGGCTTTCGCCTCCTTCCCCTTCCTCTAGCATTTAGGGCAGACAGGACTTAGGGGAGAGCAAACATTTTAGTGGGATTTACAAAGGGGAAACAACTGTTTCCCGTGGGCCTGACTTGGAGCATAAGGGGAAGAACCGAGCTCAGGGTTTCTGGAAGTGATGCGCATCGCAGCAGTGGTGACGGGGCCCTTGAGGGACTTTCATGGGGCACGTAACACTGAAGAGGACATGCCAACCCCAAAGCAAGTGCACTCAAAAGCAAGTACAAGGATGAGACTGACTTATCAGCAGTTTTACAGGCACTGGAGGCAACAAGATTAAGCCATTTCCTTGCAACTTGAAGGCTTTTGTCAATTTCCCTGCATGACTGCTTGTAGATGGGCAATTGTCACATCCAGCTTGATATCAGACCCTCTCCAAACCTTGATATTGCCTCTTTTCCTTGTCTATGTTGTGTTCTCAGTGGGGAGAAGCTGGCACAGAGAAGGGACATGGCTCTGCGAGGGTGCAGCATGTGCAGTGTGTGTTTGCCTTCCTCTGGCGCAGCGTGGCAGCTGAGAAACTCCTTTGCCAGTTAATCACATCTCCTCTGCCACTTGGCTTCTTTCCCTCCCACCCAGCCTGTGACCATGGCTTGGCTGCCACCGCACTGGCTCTCGGAGCTTGTGCCTGGTCCTTCTGGATGCTGTTATGGCAGGGAGAGCACCGCAGGGGCCAGCTCCCTCCCAGCAGCAGCCACGCTTCTGGGAGTAGATCCCAGATTGTCACCACCACACCCATGGAGAGACTGGGACGTAGCAGAGCTTGGTGACTCAGACGTGTCGGCCCAGGGCTGGGTCCACTCTGCTCTTCCCCTTGCTCACAGCTTTACCCTTTTTAAGAGGAAGTAGTTATTTCTAGCAGCAGAAAACCCCTGAAATTTTAATCTACCTTCCTTGGGAGGAGGTACTTAATTTTCCTCTTTTATTGTTTGACAGTTATTTTTCCTCAGTGTTCAAATTCAATTCCAGTTTGTAAGACTTCTCCTGTGCTTAAGATAGTCATGCTTTGTAATTACATGAAAAATATGTACATCTCTTGTATTTTTTAGGACTTCGGAATTTTGGACTTTAAGTCTGAGCAGGTTTCTCATCCAGACCATTGTGTTGCTTTTCTAAAACACCAGATGAGTTGCAAAGGCTTTAAGCAACTTAAATCCAGGGCAGCTGCCCTGTAAACAGTTTTCTTCAGAAACAATCCCTGGCGAGGCAGCAAAGGAAATCCCTAACCTTATTGTCTCTTTCCTTTTGTAGGTCCACCTTCCTTTTGCTGTGGTTGGCAGCACTGAAGAAGTGAAGATTGGCAATAAAATGGCAAAAGCCAGGCAGTACCCCTGGGGTGTTGTGCAGGGTATGTTACCAAAAGAACAAATAAGACCTTGTCATCCTAACTTGATCTGATGAAAAGTGAATTGATCTCTGGATGGTCCTTGTCAAAATCTGTCTTGAGAAAACAAGATCACAGCTCTAAGACTTCTCCTTGAAATCAGGGCTTTGCAACCTAGATTTAGACATGGAGGGGGTTTGGCAGAAAGGTGGCGGTGTCAACCTAGCCATTGGCTTTGGGAAAGAGCAGGATAACATTACTAAGAGATGCTAAATAACTAGCTTGAAAAAATGAAAAATTATATCTCCATTCTCTGTTCCTTATGCTGTTCTGCCAGCAAAAAGCATGAGCTTTGGTGGCCGAGTGGTTCGATTTGGATCTTGTATACAAGCCTGAATGCAAACTCATAGCTGGGGGGTTTTCTGAGGAGGTCAGCAGGTCCTCTGCTCTCTCAGCTTGAAGTGGAAGCAGAACTAATTCATCACTGGCTGCTTGGTATGTTTTGTCCTGGTATTGTAAACTGTGGGCATGCAGCTTAAGTATGCAATTGCCCATAAAGTTTTCAGCCAAAAGCTCCTTTCTGTTGAGGAGTACAGTTTGGGAAGGGCTGTGGTTGTAACCCAGGCTGTACTGAAGCTGCCAAAGATAGCGCTGGTTCTTGCTTTCCCAACCAGTGCTGAGAAGTACAGGGTTGAGACGGTGGTGATCTGCTTGTGGCTTCAGCTTGTGTATCTGGTTGGAGAATGACCCAGCAAACTACAGGGAAACGTTCACTGGGCAATTCTGCAAAACTCACCAAGTTTTTTTCAGTAACACAAGCTGACCCTGAAAGCAGCTTCAGACTTACTGTCTTCAGCTGTGTACACCAGAGGATAATACTGGGAATAACTCACAATTAGGAAAGAAGTTAATATGTTTGGGATGTCTTGGACTTGACACACATCATTCTGGGTTCTTGCTTTTCCCAGGAAACTGGGGCCAGAGAGTCAAAGATGTTTAGTTGGGTACCAGAGAGGCTTTGAAGATCTCACCCTGAACTGCCCCTTTGCAGAGACAGCTGCTGTGGTCCGAAGGGGAGCAGCTGGAGCGTCCCCAGGGCATGCTGCAGAGCTGTCTGTTAGCAGCAGATGCCTGCTGCTTGCTGCTGCATCCTAAAGAGAGAACTTCCACTCCTTGGCTTGAAGCGTACCCAGACTGTTTGCCCTCACTGAAGCGTGCAGCCCTCTGGCCACTTGTCCTTCTTACACTGAACAGCTTGCTCACCCAAGGGCTGACCATGACACACCAGACCCTGCTCTGAACAGAAGTTGTTATGGGAAGCCATGTTATACTCTGTGTGCTGCCCCCCTTCGGTGCCAGGAGTAGAGATTTAGGGCTCCTTCATAAGGTTAGCTAACTCGGAAAGGGTACAGCGTCTCTGGCTGGGTCTTCTCATAATCTTTCCTTTCACCACTGCTACAAACTGAGACTTTGTTGTCTCCCTGTGCCCCTGTTGTTGACTTGGGTTTAGAGTGGATTTGAGTGGGAAGTGAAACCCTGTGAGCAAATGGATCATCACCTTGTAAAAATGGGTGGAGAGGCAGGAGCTCTGTGGCAGATGGGCAGCACAGAGATCTTGCAAATCCAGTGAAAGGCCTTGAACTGGTACTGTGTGTTGGTGTGGGATGGTTTCGTCCCCAGTTCAACAAGCCATTTTGGTGCAGGCTGACTTGGAGTTCTGCTTGTGTGTCTGAAGAACTCTCAGGCTTGTTGAACTGGGACTCGGATCTGGGGAAAGGGGGGCGGACCTGGCTCCTGGGTTTAATGTTCTCTCTGTGGATGGTCATTTTTTTGCAGTTGAAAATGAAAACCACTGTGACTTTGTGAAGCTGCGGGAGATGCTGATCCGAGTGAACATGGAGGACTTGAGAGAGCAGACGCACACCCGACACTACGAGCTGTACAGGCGCTGCAAGCTTGAAGAGATGGGATTCAAGGACACGGATCCAGACAGCAAGCCTTTCAGGTAGGAAAGTTTAACTGAGGCCTCGTATAAACAGAGAGATTGGAGAGTTTGGGGTTGCCGACATTTGCAAGAATCGGGGAGAGAATAGCCTTGGTCTCTTGGAGCAGCTGAGATGTAAAGTGTGGCTGGGGAGGAAAATCTTGTGCAATGCAATCTTGCCCTTAGGGCCTAGGATTTGTACGGAAGCACGGGAAAAGCTTGGGTGGCTGAGAGAGCCAATTCTTGCATTAACATTTTGAAAATGTCTGCAAACCTGCAGCAGAGCCATACAGGCTTTCTAGAGCCTGCAAAATGTCACCAGGGTGCTTGAAGGTGATGTGTTTTGAAGGCAGGATATATGACCCATTTCAGGTAAACCTGGGAAGTTTAGGAGAAAGAAGCATGTATCCATGGATCTATCTGCACCCTGTTGCTTAAATTGTATCAGGGTTTTTTGGGCCCTTCTCTGAGCATCCCTTGCTCTGTCATGTCAAATGTAAGCTGCTGGCCTTCACTCGCAAGCCTTTCAGTCTATCTCCTGCCTGTTGCCTGACAGCCAGTACTAAAGATTGTTTAAAGGATTGATTTCTAAGTGCTCCTTCTGTGACTCAGTGTGGAGAGCAGTTCCTCACTGGACTCTTCAGACTGATTTTGCTCTCCATGTTTGAAACTGTCCATTGTTGTATGTGGCTGAGAGGCTGCTGTAATGCAGGGCCTGCTGTGAGGTTGACTACTTTTTCCTTGTTTCTCTGTGTCCTCAGCATCATGGAAGGGGGTATGTTTTTGTAAGACATGGTGAGAGAGTTGGTGATAGTATGTGATCAGGACTTGTAGGCACGGCTGATTTGGAGCAGTTAACACCAGTTGACAATGTGAATATTTATTTTTTCAAGCTGGGAGAATCTCATTTTGGGGTTGGGAAGTTGTGGTGTTGGTTGTTTTTTTTTTTTTGTGGGTTTCTTTTTTCTTCTCTCTGCTCTTGCTTTCCTAAAACCTGTGAATTGTCCAGTCTTACGTGAAGCTTATGTTCGTTCATCTTCCTACTGGCAGTACTGTGAGTTTCATGGAGACTTGAGTGAATCTGTTGACTAGAGAGTTTGTTAATCACTTTAGAAGTTCCTCTGATGCTTTTTAGCCCTTGGAGAAGGGCGGGTTTTGAGGTGGTCAGGTGATACATTAGTGCCCCCTTTCCTACCCTGTAGACTCAATGGTGTTTTGCAGCCAGCTTACTCTGGTGCAAGTCTGGGCCACATACAATTGCTGGGCTTGAAAAGTGCAGCTGTGTCCATGCTGAGATGAAGGTGACTCATGTTGAGGTATAACTGGTTACCAAGGAGGAGATCCTGGGATAAATCTTGTTGACCATCCCAGAGCTCTTCACAGCTGCTCCAAGGTGTGTTGTGAAGAGGGTGCTGTGGTCTGATGCTTGAGGCTCGGCTTATTACTAAACACAGAGTTTATGCTGTCAGACAGCTTTTTTGGTCTGAAGCCCAAGTCATTAGCTAGGGACAACAGCTGTGTGGGAATCTGGGAGGGAGTGTTTGTTTTCTTCTTTCATTTCCTGTTTCCCATTCCTCCCCAGCTTTTCCCCAATAATTGCACCCTCCGCCTTAGCAGCATCCCACGCTCCTCTCTGCCCCAGGGGAAGGCAGTCAGAATCAAACATGCATCCGTGTGGATTTACCCCTGTAAAACACGTGCCAGTCCCTGAGAGGGTGGCCGTTGCAGTTGGCTTGTGCAGATCACCATGGACATAGTTCATCTCTGAGCCTCATCAGGGGATCTGCCAGGCAGGCTCCAGAAGGCAGAGTGGGGGCCATGTGTTCATGTTTCTGGAAAACAGCACTCTGTGGTAAGCCGAGCAAGGTCTGTGCTGTGACAGAGTTTGCATCAGTTCAGGATTTTATTTGTGACTTGCTGAGTTTATGCAGCTGCATTTCTTCTGCAGCACAGAAACTCTGCTGCAGTTCAGGATTTTATTTGTGACTTGCTGAGTTTATGCAGCTGCATTTCTTCTGCAGCACAGAAACTCTGCTGGAATCGGTTGAGCCCAGTTCTGTTACTAAGCTCAAGTGTGAAGCTTTATTGGATTTCCTTTCTGGAGAGCAATGGCTTAAGATGGGCTCAGCCCTTCCCTTTGAGGAATCTGAGGAATTTCCATTGCTTCCGGTACACGAGGCCTCTTTTGACCAAGCTATAAGTAGAAAGGAAATGAAAATGTACAGAATTTCTCCATCTGGTACGTGCTAGTTTGGAACAGTGCTCTCTGGGTGCCTCCTCCCTCCAATAAATAAACAAAACCTATGATCCCAAGCTGTTCAGCTGAGGCTGATGTATATCCGAAATGAGGAAGACAGTAGGTTTGGTTCTTTCTGTTCTTCCTTCTGAGACCAGGGATCAAAAGCATTCCTTTCCCCTGGGTCTGGGCCCTGGGAGCCACAGGGACCGCCGCCACTCTTCAGCCAGTTTGCAGCAGCCAGGAGCAGGGAGCTGTTTGTACATCCCAGGGTGAGCTGCTCAAAAGACCCCAGCAAACCGTTGGTGCTGTGTAGGCGCTTGTGTGAGGTGTGAAAAAAGGGAGGCTGGCGATGGTTGTGAGACCTATCTTGCTGGCAGAACCCCCACCATTTGTCTAAGCTGCAGAAGGTGAGGAGAAAGCACCAGTGCCCCCGTAGGCATCTGCTCTGTGAAGTGGTGTCCTCTGTTGCACAGAGACCCTTCTGCTGTCCTGCATTGTGGTGGACTGGCTTCTCTGCTGCTCTGGTTAACCTTCTCAAAACACTTTATGAAAAATAATATTATTTACAAGGGCATCATTTGGTGTGTGGGTGTGTGTTGGGGAATCAAGTTACTCTTGTAATCTAGTTTCATATGTTTGTATACTTAAAAAGCAAATTCCCTTGTTATCTTTGTCTGTGAGAAGCTGCAGGGATCCCAGCTGGTTTGGACTGTTATTCCTTAGGGCTGTAAGTGCAGCCTGGAGTTGCTGGGCCAGTTTCTCTGAGAACTTTGCTTCTCTGGAAGTCAGAACCACTTCAGTAAAGAATTATCCTTGCTGGCTTTAGGTTAGTGGTAGGTTTGTTTTGTTTGGTTTTTTTTTTTTTTAAAGCTTGAAGCTGGGACAATTTAACAGCAAGCCCCTGCCACCCTTGCTCCCACCAGCCTTTTACTGCTTGCCCATCACCCACCGTTGTGTTTTCGGAAATGAGCTTTGCAAGAAATCATTTGCGATACAGGATACCATTAGCAGTGCGTGGAGTTTTCTGTTTCGGTCCGTAAGGCTCTGCTGCTCCCTAGTATAGTGTGTCACTAATTGCAGATTCAGTGTTTGCTCACTGAGCAGTGAAGGCTGATCTGCCCTCAGGGTTTTCCTAGGTTCTAGCCAGACCCTTCAGAAGGGTTTATGAATTTAAGTTTCGGTGTCCACAGTCAGAGAATTAAATCCCACACTGAATTTTTTGGAGGTTTTGATTCAGGTCTCCTGATCTCTATCTGCTGTGAGTAGTCTAGTTCTTGATTTAGTTAAGAATCCAAAGATGCCTGTTCTCCTGTGAAAAAGATTTTTGTCATTTTTAGAATCAGCATTTTTGCTTCCATGTGTGGGAAGGTTGTGTGGTCAGCTGGAATTGTGTGATTGCTCCAGGGTGGCCAGTGCTGTGCAAGAGCAGCTTTGGGCATCCTGTCTGTGAGTATTTTAGGAGGCGACTGAAGTATCTGTCAATTAGCAGTGTTAAACCCAAGACTTGTGTTTACCTGTTAGGTTTTGCTCTGCAGCTCAACACTCCTCCCCTCCCTCCCACCACCCCCAAAAGAAACCCAAACAAAAAAAAAACCCAAAAGAAACAGACAACAAAACCAAGCAACAAAAATGTGATGAAAAACCCGACCATGTGCCGGGAAAGGCCAAAGCTTGGCTTTAATGGGATTAAGATGTTCCACTAGCCCAGTGGCTAATGTGTTCTTTACATGCATGGATGCAATGTATCTGTGTGATATCAGTGGAGTTTTCATTTAAAAAATGCCTTTTCAAAAAAGCATCTTGGGGGAAATAGTTATCATTCCCACACTATCATTATAGCTGAAATATCCAAATCCATTTAAGGAATAAAATGAAAAGGAATTTGGCGTCAAGAGTTCCTAAGAGGCTCTGAAAATCTCAGAGGTGCGTGGACAACATATTTTGCATCCCAGATCTTTGCTGTGGTATCTCAGTACTGGGGAAATAAAGGAATGCCAAGAAGTAGAGGGGGACTAAAGGAATGAAGGAATCCAGTAATGTGGTTATTTGGAGGAGGAATGCTGCTGCTCATTCGCATAGCCTTAGCCTCCCTTGACAGCTAAAGGAGAAAGAGAGGTCTCCCAAGGTGGCTTTATCTAAATAAAGCCCCTGATCTGAATCCATTAGCAGTGAGTAGCGAAAATCAGTTTTACTGTGTGTTGGTGTCGTGCTTAATGAACTACATAAAGCCAGCTTTTGCACTCTGATGTGCCTGTGTCTATTCCACAAATCTTGCACTTCAAATAAAGAGATTCAAGACAGACTGTGGGAGAAGTGAGGAGGTGTGACTCAAACGGATCACAAGCCATGTGAGCATCAGGGGTTACTGTAGATGCTTAAATAGTGGCTGTTTATTTTTGAGGATAGTCATCCTACCTTTTAAGTCATTTACAGGATCCTGAATGGTGTGCTCATTTTTGTTTGTCTCCCGCTGCTGCCACCTAGCAAACTATAAAACTGGTTTCAGTGGAGGTGTTCATGCCTCTGTTGCAGTTGGGGGCCTCTGACGATGTTTTGTGATGACATGGTGCAGTAACAACACCAAAGAACTCATGACTGTGCTTGAAACACAGTTCTGACTGTTTTTTTCTGTGTTTTTAACAGTCTCCAAGAGACTTATGAAGCAAAGAGGAATGAATTTCTGGGTGAGCTCCAGAAGAAGGAGGATGAAATGAGGCAGATGTTCGTCATGCGAGTGAAGGAGAAGGAAGCAGAGTTGAAGGAAGCAGAGAAAGATGTGAGTATATTGTAACTTGGAGGACTGCATAGAAGAATTTAGGCTGGGGCTTTTCCAAGAGAGCAGTGAGAAGGTGAGCATCCATGTTCCGACATCAAGCCTGCAAAGGTGCTTGCTGTACATAAAGAGCCTCAAGAAGCAGATATGAATTCAATTCCCAGTCCTGCCATGGACTTGTGGCATGACCCCATTACACAAGTCCTCTGCTACTTTTCTGTGCATATAAAATGGAGCAGCGGTATTCCCTGGTTTTGGGCAGCTGGAGGAGGATATAAACCATGGAGCGAGAGGGAGGTGCTGCAGTGACAGTAACAGCAGCTGTGGCTACGTACCCAGCCTTGCTGTGCCGTGGGAGTCCTCTCTGCTCTCTCACCTCTTCAGCCCCACGCAAAGGAGAGAATATGTCTGCTATTCAACGTAATGTTGATTTGCTGTAGATCTTCAGGTATGGCACAACCAGCGCTGCCCTTGAGGAGTCACACCTATCTGGAGACTTTCAAGTAAGCAGATAAGGACTTCGCAGAGGGCAGTGAGTACCACTCAGCATAGTTGTAGAGAAACATGGCAGAGCTCTTTGAGAGCTGCCCTGCTCTGATTTGCTCAGTGTGTGGAGGTCAGCACTGACTGCTGTGGGACAGAGAAAATGTAAATGTCATGCTAGGGAGGTAGATAGTTTTTAGGCCTTACCAAGGAGCATATTCTTCTACAGAGGTACAGAGGAGAGCCTCAGAAAAAAATACTGCCAGAAATAGGTATGTTTTCTTGCCTTGCATGAGAGGGTGCACTATGTACAAAGCAATGATGGGTGGAACATGAGGTGTTTGGAAGTGTCCAGAGACCTGTCATTCCTACAGCAACTTAAATTTCTGCCATATGTGTGTGTGCACATGTGTTAATTGCAGGGCTTTTCTCACAAGGTCAGGCATGCGTGGGACAGGCCAGTGACTTGTTATTAATGCGTTGAGGTCTCAGTGCCAGTGGAACTGCTTCAGGCGTCATTACCAGTAATTGAGGTAAAATATTCTTCTCTTCCCATCCAATTTTTGTTTTCTCTGTCCCTGCAGCTTCACGAAAAGTTTGACCATCTAAAGAGGACACACCAAGAAGAGAAGAAAAAAGTGGAAGACAAAAAGAAGGAACTTGAGGAAGAGCTTAACAATTTTCAAAAGAAGAAGGCAGCAGCTCAGCTATTACAGTCACAGGCTCAGCAGGCAGGTTCTCAACAAACCAAGAAAGACAAGGACAAGAAAAAGTAAGCGGATGTCACCCACGTCCTTTGTAGGGTTTATTACAATTTTGGAGGTTGTTTTTTCTTTCTTGCTGCATGTCTGTATTTGCTTTTCCCCATTACCAGACTGGAAACTGGGCTTTTATCAGCCTGATCAAATAAAATATTTTTTTCTAAAGGGTGGGCCAGGGACATGATCTTAATTTTTCTCTAGAAGAGTACCTTCAAATCTTATGTTGAAGTCTGACTGGTATGGGAGAGCAATCGGATGGTGGAGTTTTGACCTGTGATCTGTCCAGCATCTTCTGGTATAGCTCTGAGATGTTCTGGGCTCAAATTTATCTGCCTGAGCCAAAATTATTAAGGGCATCTCTACCTGTCCTTTCTTTCACCCAAGAGTAGTTCTCCAGTTCCCATCCCTTAAGGTTATAGTTGTAAGCAGAAGTAAATTAGAAACCACAACTACCATGTTATTTTTATGTGGGAAATGCTAGTGCCAAAATTGTATACTTGGAAGCTTGCTTTAAAGACAAGAATTTGGGGGTTTGTTTGTGTGTTTGGTTTTTTTATAAAAAAAAACAAACCCCAAACTACTACGGTACTGTAATTGCAGGTAAATGGCATTTGTGGTTGTATGGAGTTGACATAATAAGCTAAAAAACCCATGCCTTTTTAGTAATGATAATGACACTGTTTTCTACTATTTTATATTTGTATGCTAGGAGTATAATCCTGTACCCTCCAGTACCCACAGTCAGCACCAAGTGTATCTGTGGACAGTCTGTCCCATGGTCAGTATTTGGAGGCGAGATTTTCAGATGTGCTCAGTTTGGACCTAACTCTGCTTCTGTTGAAACTGGAGGAATGTTGCCATTGACTTGGGCTCAGAGTTAAGTCACTGCAGAGCTCTGCTGAAAACCTTGAGCTCTAGATAGATTCAAATTGATTGTAACCTTCTCGCAGCCTGTGCTTGGAGATGGCTATGTCTAGCTTGCTATTAGTGCAAGAGACCTCTATTTATTATATGATACTGGCTACTTCACTGTGCTTTAAAAACCAGAACGCAAGGTTCACGTAGGTGAGATATATACAGTGAAGCCAGACAGACTTTGCAGAGGTGAAGTAGGCTGTGCATGGCGTGTTCTTATAGCGCAGCAAGACAGGTTGCTGTAACAGAGGCCTCCAGCTTTGAGGCCTCCTGTCGTAATTTCCATCCACTTTTTCCATATCCAGTCAGGGAATACTCATACAAGTCCTTTCTGGGTCATCTCTGCTAACAGTGCTAGTTGATAACTGCAATCAGGAAAGCTGTAAAGAGGGTGATGCAGCGAATCTCACAGGAAAATGCTTATTTAACCCACACACAAAAACGACGGTTCCATGCTTCTCTTAATAGCCGATAGCAGAGGGGTGCATTCCTTAATAGACTCTGGCAGAGTAACCTGCTCAATTAACACTAAGCTGTTGGAAGAACCAAAATGCTGGTAGGGATGTGGTATAGACACTTTTTTCCTCCCTTGCTGACCTGTGAACTTCAGCCAGGTCTGAGCTGTCTTACAGCGTGAGCCTATGAGGTTCTGTTGTATTGCATATATGCTAGTATATTTTTATACTTCGGGAAGTTACGCTGTCGCTCACTGCATGTCCCCTGTCTCTACTGCTGGTTCGGTACCTGTCATTTGTCGCTTCTGCCCCTGGCTTCCCTAGGGAAGGTTGGGAGGGCCTAGGGCTAGTTCCTCAGCTGATGTACATTGATGTAGCTCCTATGGAGCCGTGCTGCTTTATGCTAACTAGAACCTGGCCTTCAGCGCCCGCTGAAATACATAGAGTGCTTGTGTGCTGCATGCTCTGCTCGGGTAAAGAAATCGTTACAGGCCGATCAGTATCGTGCTGAACTGTAGAAATAATAAGCATTGGCAGCTAGTGTCCCAGCATGCTGGAATGCCGCCCTGCGACGATGCCTGTAAATAGGATAGGCTGAAACACCGGTCTTCTCTCATGTGAGAATTCAGACATGGTGACCTGTTTCCTAAAACGAATAGAAAATTTTGAAGACACTTTTTCTTATCTCTTAAACAGAGTTGATAGCTTAGTATTTTTAAGAACTCTGCAGTTAGTTTTTTCACCTCTTAGACACAAGACCAGTGCACTATATAATGTTCTGGGGAGTTTTGTAACTTTTGGTAGTCAATGTTAGCTACTATTTGCTTCTGTGAAGTTGGCTGGCACGTAGCACAATGTTGTGGGTGTGATACATGGATGTTTCTAGCGACTGTGACAAACGCAGTTTCTGCTTTGCTGATGCATTCACAGAAATCCAGTCATGAGGAACGTGCACGTGTTTTAGTGTGTCCTTTCAGTGTCGCTCCACACCAGGTGCTGTAACTGCTTCAATTGTTCCTTAGTGTCTGAATTACTAACGGAGGCTTTAAAGGGAAATGCTGATGCTTCTGCCTTGTAGCACACCTTGGTTTTTCTAAAGGCTTTAAGTTTCTCCTTGCGCTCTAATGAAAAGCTGCAGTTTGTATAGGTAAGGCTTTCAACCGTCCTCTGTGGTGGTTCTTGGGCAGTTGCCTGAGGAAATCCTTGCCGTGCACGATCCTTGTAGTCTCTCAAAGTAATTCATGGGAATGCTTTTTTTTTTTTTTTCCTCAAGGTGGGATCAGATTTCTCCAACTTGGGCAACAGAGAGTTTCCACTGTGCTGTGCAAGCTGGAGGGAAGGCTCAGGGTGAAATCTGCTGCTGGCCTAACTCTGTGAGGGAGACCTTGGCCCTCTTGTTTTCTAGACTATGCCTGCAGGAACAACTTGTCTTTTTAAACTTTTTAATTTTTTTGTAATCTATTTCTCAGATTCCTGTAGCTTATGCTTTTTTTCATCTACAATTGTTGCACCTCTGGCCTGATGGCAGAAGTGTGCTGTTTTCAGGACAGCACATCAGTGTACCTCAGACACTTGTGTGACTGTAGAGCAGACACATACTCAAGTACTCTCCTGAATGTAGGGCTGAGCATATGTATCAAGCCCTTGCCATAACTTTGGGATGGGACTGTGCTTCAAACCTGAATAATCTGGAGATGGTTCCTGGCAATGGATTTGGCAAAACCAAATGGGAGCAGCAAATAGCCTTCTGGTCCTTGCCTGTTGTTGGGTAGATGGCCACATGCATGCCTCAACACGTGCTGTTGTGCTACTCATTCATCCTCAACCGCCCCAGGAGCCAGGACCATCTGTTTGGGCTCTGTTTCTGTTTATTTCGAGCTGCTTCTGAAAACCAGATGAAGAAACTTTTTTTCGGTTTCCTTTCTGTATAATAGTCTCCAGTCCAATGTGACTGATCTGGCCATTGGGGGCCACGCTTCGTCCCAAAGCAATCCCTGAGGTCTAATGTGCAGCTATAACCTGACCTGTAAATCACATCTTGGGGCCTGGCCCAACAGTCTTTAAAAAGAAGAAGGATCTAACTTGGATTCAAAAGCTGATGTGCTGAAGTGCTGGGAGATGCCATGGTGCCCAGGTCTGAGATACTCGAGTTTGGGTAAAGGCTAAGCACACAGCAAGAGCACCCATGTAAAATAACCCAAACTGGACACCTGCAACCATACTCCCCCAGCCACGCACA
The DNA here is from genome assembly GCA_028565335.1 of Limnodromus scolopaceus. Taxonomy (NCBI): domain Eukaryota; kingdom Metazoa; phylum Chordata; class Aves; order Charadriiformes; family Scolopacidae; genus Limnodromus; species Limnodromus scolopaceus. The sequence continues at coordinate 2,393,280 of JAOXNO010000033.1, forward strand.
TTCTGAAAAAATGAAGCTTAAAGACACCAACCACGTACAGACTATAACCTGGACTAACTTGTGTGCTTGGTTGTTCAGTAGTTCTGCCCTTTCAGTTTTTCTTTTTGCTTTTGCTTTTCATAGGCTAGAGTAGAGCCCAACTTTGAGGTTTAATTTCTTTTTAGTTGCATAATCCATCTGCATGCACACCCACCAGAGCGGGTTGCTGGTGTTGGCTCTCCCAGCTTTCTTTGATTTTGGGTGGGTATTTTTTTCCATTTTGGGTTTTATTATTGCTAACTTCTTTTGTTTTTTGTTCTTTTTTTTAACTTGCAGTGCAAGCTTCACATAAAGCCTGTCAAGCCAAGGATGTTCCTGCATTCACCTGCTTTTGCAGTAATGTGTCTCTGCCATCTGTTTTCTTTTTTTTTTTTCTTTTTTTAACATTAATAACTATTAGCTCATTTAATAACATAGTGGGAACAAGAAGGAAGAAGGACTGGGTACAGGACTGTATGCAACTGGAAGCTCAGGGGTGGGTGGAGGGGCAAGGTAATGATACCACGTATTTTTCCGGTCAAAACCGGCAGCAGTAAATAATTTTTGGCTTCAAATTTGAACTGAGAGTCAGGTTTGGATGTCAGCAGCTTGGGTGAGCGTCATTGACTGGATCCAGGCCCTCAGCACTGCTAGCCTTCCCAGCTCTTGGAGGGCTTGCTGCAATAGCCCTGTGCTGAAAGGGTTCCTGGGGCCATAGAAATCAGCCTCAGGGAGTTACTGCTGTATGAGGTCACAGCCCAGTCCCTGGTGTGGCTAAACCCTGGAGTTTAGTCCAACCCATATTCCTTAAACAGCTAACGAGTTGGGGCAATATGAGTCCCACTGCTGGGGGGGGGGGCAGTACGTGTGTGTAGATAACAAAAGTTTAACTGACCTTGCATGCCATTTACATTTGCATGATATTTTTTATTAGTTCCTGTTTTTGTTGTCTGACTTGATCATACTAGTTGGCTTGGATTTATTGTCATGTGCTGGAGTATTTTTATAGCCACCCTTCCAGTTCAGTGTAGTAGCTACCTGCTGAATGCTGCGGTGGGAACCAAATGGTGCCGCAGGTGCCTGGGAGAAGGACCATTTCTCATTATTGCTTTCCATGTGTTACTTGCCTGACCATAACCTTTGAAACCTCACTTAAAATAGTACCTGGTTTCCGGTGTGCATGATCTTAGCAAGATTAGCAGCCCTTAGGGAATCAAATGCTTGGGCGCAGGAAGACATAGCCTTCAACAGCCTCTTATAGAGTCTTCAGGAGGATTCCTGCATGCATTTAAGTATTTACAAAGCTGTGGGATCCACAGGTTCATGTCAAGGGAGGGAGGGCACCTGGACATACATTCTCTGAGTTCCCCACTGTCCCTCCTACCTAGGGACAATGTCCTGTTCAGATGTCCCTTGAACATGAAAAGAAGATTTAGCATAAGCCAGGCCTCGCTCTGTGGCCAGCACGGTATGGAAATTGGTCTGTTTAATGTATATTTTCTATGCCATTGCTTTTCGGACAGAGTCTTTCCCTTTCTTCCCAAGAAGTGGCGAGCCATGCTTACGCTATGACTTCTGGATTTCTTTCTCTTCTGCTGATGTACAGCCAGAATTTCCACTGCTCCTAGCTAGGTAGTCTCCTGTCTTTCTTTAAAGCACTCTTAAAAATAACTTTCTCCACCTATGTCTCACGCACCGCAGTTCTTTGCTTGTTTCTGGGATGGAATTTCTGCCTCTCTAGAGGAAAATAAAGGCAGAATTTATCACCTTTTCTGAAGTGCTGGATTGGAAAATGTGTTTGGGGGTTAGCTTTTGCGTTGTCTTTGCTTTTTAACCCTCACTGCTGAAACATGGCTCTGGGAAAAGGAAAGCTAAATAAGATGTCTTGGACAGACAGCAAAATTTGATTTGAGATAAATTTTTGGCTGTACGTCTGGCAACAAAATAGTTGAGCCTTTCCTCTTGCTTTTTTGTTTGGTTTTTTTTTTTTTGGTGGGTTGTTTGGTGGTTTTTTTTGTTGTTTGTTTTTTCTTAACACAGGAGGTGCAAGTTATTAGCCATGATGCTCTCTTTGCCAGGTTAAATAGGTTGGCTAGGGGGTTGTTTGGAAAAATTGAAGTATGGTTCCTGTGGCTTCTGGCAAATCCAGCTTTAAAATCTTGAGTTATCAAGGAAGAAGTTTGGGGTTGGGCGTTATTTTTTTTTTATATAGTCACATGATCACTGAATGCTTGTGGCGATACGCTTTGCTTCAGCTGTCTCTGTGCGTGTCCTCTTTTTAATTACCAGCATTTTGTGCCAAGTAGAAAACTTAATTTTAACATTTATTTGCCCTGCGTTCTTTAACAGCTTTTCAAGGGATGTTTGGCAGGAGAAATCAGCTGATTCTAGCTATATATATTTTTTTTTTTTTTTTGGATGGAAAGCTGTGGCCAAGTGCATTAAATATATTTTTGGTTGGGTTTCTTCAGCAAAAAGCAAGTTTTAGAGAAACTGGGAATAAACCCTAAACTTGCAAAAGTTAAAGGTACTGTTTTGGTTTTTTTGCCAAAGGAGATGTAGATAACTTCTTTTTCTCCTTAAACCCTGGGCCATGTTTAGCTTGTTGCTGTTGCACTTCTTTCTTCTCTTTACTTATGCCTTTTTTCCCAGTAGCCCCTGATTCTGCATGGAGTACATGATACACTCAAAGCTAGTTGGATGTGCTTTCACTTTTGCATGTAAGTACAGTAGTAAGAGACTCACCCTTTCTGCCTCACTACTGATACAGTTGTGTTTTTCTGGGGGGATTCTTTAAGTCCACTTATTTGCAAGTGGCATTGTTAAAACTGCTCGAAAACTTGCTGCAATCGTCTGCTTTTGCTGCGGTGTTGAAAAGAAACCAGAGGGAACACGACATCCAGCTCCTGTTGAATGCCTAAAGCAACCCTGCACAGCTTCTCTGCATGCTCGAAGCCAGCAAGGCAGCTGGTGAAGCTGGACAGGCGGTTGCATGGGCCAAAGCCTTACCTGAGAGGCACTGCAGCCTTTCGTGTGCTTTAAACAGCAACGATAACCAGCTGATAATGCTGCATGTTCCTGACAAGGTGGATTTCAAACCTTAGAATAATATACAGGAGCAAGAAAGCACACTGAAACTTGTGTTTCTGGGATGACAGTGTTCCCAGGGCATTGAATGAACCCCCAGAATGGGAAAACAAAATCCAGGTTGCTGAGAGGGGCCGCAACGGCTCTGTAGAGGTGGGCATGTGTGCATCCAGCAGGCAGCCAGAAAGGTGGAGATGAGTAAGCATTTGCTCCCCTGAAACCTCACTGGGGTTGCACAGTTACCTTCCAGGAGGGCAGTGAGTAGGCAGGTGCCCTTTTTGCTCATGGTCATTAAATGCATTGCCTTGCATCTCCTGTGGTGCGTGATGCTCCCGGGGGGGGGGGAGGGGGCAAAGCAGCAACTGGCACCGACCCCGGGTTCCTCTGCAGCCTGAAAACTGCAACTTGTGTCACCCCCTCTGCATGCTTTTGATGGCTTGATATCCCGTCAAGGAGATTTGTATCTTTGTGTCTCTCTTTAAGCATGTTTTTATTTAACATGACCAGTGTTTCTCCAGGTAGCTTCATCCTGCTTCTCCTAAAATGTCCAAGTGAGAATGGGAATGTCTTTTTGTGTGTGATCATATCAGATGTGTCCATTTGAGTCTGGTTACCGTTTGCCCTTCTAAGATGTTAGAAGAGTGGCTATTTGTCTCTTCTCCAAGGACCCTGGTTGCATTTGCAGTACATGATATCAATAACGCTTTCATCAGCGTGTATCAGCATGGAACTGTACAAATATGAAGGGTTTTTTAATTAACGGAAAATAAAGCTGTGAACAGCAGTAGAAATATTGTATTTGTATACATTTTTAATATCCTGATTGCCTTAAACTATAGATGTAGAACTTTATTACCTTGCTATTTGAAAATAACCCGTGTTTGTAACTAAGTTGTGTAACCTACGTACAGTGTTAATGCAAATTATATGTATGCATCTGATAGATATTGTCACTTTATTTGATGTTAAAATATTTCAGTTTTTGAATTACAAATTGAATAATAACCTTCTAGCGTAAGCTCAGTTATTTCTTGTATATGCTTTAGATTACATACACAAATAGTGGCAACATTTGAAGTGGGGAGAGGAAATATATTTTTACCCAAATGCTTTGGTCTTTGCGTGGCCTTTGTGACTTTGTTTTGCTGTTGCCATTGCCTGTAACAGTGTGACGGGAGGGGATGAGGAAATGTGAAGTCTCCCCACAGGTTGTTCTGTGCCTTTGAGATGCCTCTGTAGGTTTGTGCTGGTGTTTCAGTTGGGTGGTTTTTTTGTGGCGGTTGTGAGCTTGTGCTCCAAATCAGCCGGTGTCTTGAAGAGGTCCAAGCCCTCCCTGGTATAGTTGGTTCATATGACACCTTCCCACTGCATTCTTCCCTTCATGGCTTACTTTCTTTAAAATGTTGTTCCTCCTTTTATTTCTTTTTTCCTCTCTCACTTTTTAATTTCAATTCTGAACCTCTGTTTCTTTTCTTTTCTGTTTTTTCTCTTTCTGTAGCTTCTTCTTTATGTAACCGTCATCTTGCCAAAGCCCCCACACCCTCTCTCCCAGTGGACAGTAGGGCACTGGAAGAGCCTGCGGCTACGGGCACCCCCACCAGGAGAAGAGCCATCTCATTCTTCCATCACGTTCGCCCTTCTCTCCTTCCCTTTTTGTTTTTCACCTGTGCGTCTGAGGGTGCGCTGTGCTGTGTGTCTCTGTGCGGGATCTGTCTGCTCCCGGCGCGTCTCCGACAGAATTGAGGCTACCAAAAATGACAGAGGTAACGTCTGGAAGAGAGAATTTGGCCATCACGTGAGATCTTGCACTGGGTTAGGTATTTGGGGTTTTTCTCCCTCATTTTCTTTCCTTTTGCCATAATATGCACGTGTTGCTGATGACAAATAGAATGACGAACTGTGGATGAGGATGAGTGTGGATAGCCGGAGGACTTCATTTCTGCCTCTAAAGATCAAACCTGGCTGCTTTGGACACCACAACTTCATCACAAGTATGTCCTGTGCTCCTCTGACATGCTGAAAATTAAGTCCTTAGATGTAGGTGACTTCTTGTTTTCAGCATGCTATTGCATGAAGTGGAGATGGCTGCTGCTGCATCCCGTTGCATTGATGGAGCCTCTTCTGGATGATCCAGGCCTTATTTTCTGGCTAATTTGTCTCTATATGAGCAAAGTGGGTATCTCTTCTCGTACAGCTGAGCTGCACTGACTTGTACTTAGACTGAGGGCTTCATTTTATTTTCATGAAGCCTAATTAGTGATTATTTTTTTAGCAATCTTGAATGCGGGGTAGCTGTTGAACTTTATAACTTGTTTACTTTGGAAGTTAATTCAGTCAAAAAGCTTGAAAAGTGCCAAAGCATTGTTTGAAGGTAAAAAAAAAAAACCAAAGCCTGTAAACTTGGTGTGTAGTGACCTCTAGCTGGTTTGGGATGGGTGGAAGGAGACAGCCTGATCTCTTTGGATGTTTTTCATGTGGGGTAATGCACTTTTTTTTTTAATAACCGAATACTAGTGATTTATTCTTCTCATATCTGAACCTTAATCAAGGAATTCACCTCCTTTAACCTGCTGCAGGAAAGGTACTATTAAGTCATCTAGATTTTTGCCTCTTCCAATCTGTGTGTGAAGCACGAGCTGCCAAGGGTCTCTGCTGAAATCTGCTGGCTTTTTTTTTTTTTCAGAAGCACAATGTTTTTCAGCACTCTTCAGTGACAGGGTTAGATCACTAGAACCTGTCTCCAGCCAGATGGCTATTTTTGAAAAGTGGCAGAAAAACTGTTTATCCTGGAAACACTTGCAACCAATTAAGTGACTTTATAGATACAGTTGGAAAGATTATTAAACATTGGCCTTGTGCATATGCTGTAGCGATTTACCTAGTGTGTGAATGGAGTTTCTGACCATTGCCCAAACTGAAGGGATATGAGTATTTGCACAAATGTAGCTTAGGGCAGAGTTTGCATTAATACCAAAAATGAAGCCTGCTCTTGAGGCTTCAGTGGGCTCAGATGATACCTGCTGAGGGTCTGCTCTCTAGCCACCACTGCTTACCACCAGAGAGCCAGATCTAGAACACATTTCACATTCAGCCTTCTGAGGACAAAACAGTGCTTAATGCCTTGCGGGTTGAGGCCTTGGGGGGTATTGCTGGATTAAACCTTGCCTGTGTTAATTCTTCTCTTGTTCTGCAAAACTCTGAATGCTGTGCTAACTGGGAAGAGGTTGTACCGATTGCGGGAGGGAATCCTTTTGCTCTGATAGGGCTTAGGCAACGGTGCTGTATGTGTGCTGGGTCACCCACACCTGGCAAAAGTGATAGGTTGAGCTATGTATTTTTATGAAATCAGTCATTAACTTTGGCTGCTGTGGGATTGAGCCACCCCTGCTCGTGAAGGCAGTCACGGTTTACTGAGAAAATGTCTTTACATGAGAAAATGTCTTGCCCGTTAAAATGCTCACTTTATGAGTGCTGTGTCTCTCTTTCAGCATTGGTGCCTAAGCCAGTTTGCAGCACCAGGGACCACTGCCTCAGACCTGGGGGCTTTGCTGCGGCTCATCTGTGCAACCTCCTCCATGGTAGCCTCCAACCTGGCAAAATACCCTATGGGTTACTTTTCTGGAGGCTAGCCCACCCGCCAGATGGCTCCTGCAGCATCCTGTGTGGTGAGACCCTCCCCAGTGGCCCTGTTTCAGGGAGGGAATCTTCTCCTTATGTTTCTTCCATTCCCTAGGCTTTTTTTTTTTTTTCATTTACAAATTATAGTGTGGGTTTATCTGGTGGTAGTAGGAGTCTAACCTGTAAAATCCCATCCCTGCGCTATAGCCTCTTTCTTGAAATAGTCACTTATTATTTTCTTCACTATTGTAGATGGGCACAGAGTTATTCTGCTGGGCTCTGCCTCGTGTCAGGTCACCTGTGTTGTGCTGATGACAGTGGTTTGGGACCCAGGCTCAGTCATGGGTGGCTGGGCATCATTTACTGCAAGTAAGAAGGAAAAAAATCTAAGTGTGGGGGGGGTGTTTGTTATCCTGTACCTGAAGAGAGGGTATCAGGTGCTACTAACCCCATCATCTTACCCATGTAACTGCACCCTGTGACTCTGAAATCTTGTGTGACAGTAGGAAGTCATGACCAAATGCACAGGTTGACAACACTGAAGAAGTATCCTGATGGACTTCTGTCTGATGGGTCAGCCCTGGGCTTTTCACCGAGCTCTGGAGACCTCTGCTTTTAGGTCATTTCTTCTGTCTTTCGAAAGTGCTGGGCTGTGCCAGAGGAGGTTGTCCTTCATCAGCTGGAGGCCTGGGGCTAGGTGATCCACTAGTAGTGCTGCTACACCAAGAAAGTTTGAGAAGGGGCCTCTTGATTTCTAAACTCCAAAAAAAATTTTTTTAAAGTTTTTAAAGCTTTATACAAAGAGAAGCAGATAGTTCATGTAAATGTTTACATCTGGTTTGTGTCTGTCTTTATTTTGCAGCTCTAGAGTTTTGCTGTGCTGGTGCCTTGAGTCCTGCATGCAGCTCTGGACTTCATGTCTCCAGAAGGATGTAGTGGAGTTAGAGAAAGGCACTAATGGTAAATGGGATGGAGCAGCAGCCTGCCAGGTGACACTGCAAAGGCTTGGAGGCCTCAGCATGGAGAGGGAAAGGCTGAGATTGAGAGGTGGGATCAGTCCTGCAGTGAGCTGGAGGTTGCAGCAGATGTCCTCTAGAGGTCCCTTCCAGCCTAAATTTATTTGTGACTCTGTGTTACAAAATCCATTAAGCTGTGACGGCAGTGGATGCTGACCGGCTGGTTACCTTGTTAGTGTGACTAGAACCAGAGAGGCACTTAGCTAGAGCAAAATCAGCTCCAAACGTGGAGTAACTTTGTTACAGAGCAGTGCCTAAACTGCTGGAACTTGTTGCCCAAGGTTGTTGAGGCAGATGGTATCAGCAGAAGGTTTTGGGGTTGGTTTGTGTTTTTGTTTTGTTTTGTTCTTTTTAAAAAGGTAAATTCATGGGGAACAGAGCCATAAGGAATATTAAAGGAGGGGGAGGCAGATGGAATGAAATATCTAACATCCATAATCTGGTGGTGGTGAGTACTGGGGTAGGAGGGAGGGGAAGAGAGCAGAAGCACATACGGGCCCTGCGAGTGGTGCCTGTAGCGAGACACGTGTGTTGGACAAGGGGATGGGCACTGAGCTGAGTGTTGCTGAGGCTTCCCTACACCTCTGTGCCAGGGGAAGCGATAGTGAGGTGCCATCTGGCTTGCTTCCTCCATGGCGTGCAGCTGTTAGAGGAAGCGGTGTCAGCTTGGGGAGGGGACAGCAGTGTGAAACCTGCTGTTGGACAGCCCAAAGAGGTTATTTGTCACTTGGTGTCACCAAATGTCTCCAGTAAAGCTGGGAAAGCTGCTTCACCCACAAGAGAGGTGGGGTGCCCAAGTTTAATATCATGCTTGTGGACTTAACTCTCCTGTCACTGTCAGAGAGTAAAAATGAACTTTAAATAAACTCCCAAAACCCAGAGGCAGGAAGTTTCCGGGTTAGAGGTGCCCCATGGCACAAGCTGGGAGGGTGCAGTGCCGTGCTGCTGTGAGCTGGGTCACAGCTGGGACTGAGGTGTCGACCTACCAGCTACTTGAGGAACGAGCATCTCCCCCGTGTTCAGTACCCGCAGGTCTCGTGTAAGAGAGCAACGACTCATGAGTGGTCCCCCCCCAGGCGGAGCAGGGTGAAGGAGGTGTAGCAGCGTCTCTCTGAGGCAGCGTTGTGTGGAAAATTGCAGAGAGGTTACTGGGGTCAGGTCTGCAAAGCAACCCTTCCCGGGGCGTTAAGGGAAGATGGGATGTTGCAGCGTAATGGCTGTGCGGCACGTAAAGGTGAGCGGGGATTATCACGAGAAGGCACTTGAAACGAGTAGCAGTGCTCTGGCAGAGCATGGCTGCTGTGGACGCTGGTGCTCCCTGGCTTTTGAGGGACTCTGCTGAGTAATGACGTGCGTGGTTTTGTGGGTGCAATGGTTTGATCCTGCTGCTCGGGAGGGAGTGAGGCAGCAGGACACTGAGCCTGCAGTTTGAAACTGGTTTCCCTTCCAGCCAGCCAGTCACCTCACCCCTGCGCTCTGCTGGGTTTCTTTCTTTGCTGCTTCTTCCCCTCGATTGAGCAGGCAGACCCTCTGCTCAGCATCTTTGGCGGGTCCGTGGCACGAACCATTGGGGTGCTGTGAAGCTTGTGGGAATGTCACGTGAATATGAGGAGTCTTAGGCATCAGGGGATGTTCTGCGGGTAGCGAGGAGCCCTGGACAGTCCTGTGTTCTGACAGCAGGAGCAGTGTACAAGTCAGGCCGCGACTGTAGTCGTAAGGTGACAATATGGGTAGGGGCCACACTTGGACTGCGTCATCGCCTGGGGTTTCTTTTTGTGGGGATGAAATATGGGAAGTGGGAAATGTTTTATCTCTCTGGCAATGCAGGTTATTTCCAAATCAGCTGGACCTTGCTACATGGGGGAGCTGATCTTGCTGGGACATGCTTCATTGTCAAAGGCGAGCCTGTCTTTGAGCATCACCTTTTTAGCTGCAAAACACCATAAACCTGTCCACCAGTGCAACCAGCAACACAGACCTGTGTTCCCTGGGTTCCTCACTGGCCCCAGCTAGCCTGGGACACAAGTGGCCACAGCACCAGCAGTAGGAGGAGAGCTGTGAAACTGAAGACCACGGTGTGATGTTGCTGTGGTCCTCTGTGGAGGCCTGTGTGCCAGCCTGGCCTCCGGGACCCAGGCTGGCCAATCCCCAAAGCACAACTCCCCCACAGCCAAGTGGAGGCCGGGGTGGGAGGGGGAAGCTGGTGCATGAAATCTGGTTGCATTGCCTGTGGCTCGCAGCGGTGCTGGGCACCTGCACTCGGGCTGTGGGTGGCTTTGAAAGTTAATCCTCTGTACCCTGCTGCGCCTGCACCCCTGGATGGTGCAACCAGGCTCTTGGGTGTATCCAGGTACCACAGGCACAACTGGGTGTTTCCACAGTGGATGTGTTCCATACACGGTGGTGGGTTGAAATGGTGTGTTGAAAATGCAGGACAAATAGAGAAGAAGTCAAGAGACGAGTTGAAGAGGTGCATTTGCAGTTGCAGACCAGGGTTTTCCTTTTGCATCTGGAAGAGCAAAAGGCAACAGGATGCTACTGGGCGACCCAGCCAAAGAGCTTGCCCACAAGTGTCCTAGGTGAGGACAGCAGGGCCCTGCAGAGGTAGGTCTGCCAACAGGGCCCAGGTTTTGTTTCTGAACCTTGCTGTCTGTTGGTGGAGTTGCCTGTACCCAGGTAAAAGATGGGTGTGGATTTGCGCATAGTGGCAGCAAAATAAAAAGGCAACCTGCTCAAAAGGGGGCTGGGGGAGTGCCTGCTTTTTTGGGATTTGGAAGCAGGAAAAGCTCCCTTGGAAGCAGGAAAAGCTCCCTTGGCAACCGGGGGGGTTTGAGTGCTGCCTCTTGGGGTATTTGCCCGGCAGGTGCCCGCTGAGCTGTGGCTGTGGCTTGGCCAGCTCTGCGCAGTGCGGGGAGCCTGGGGAGGCTTCTGGGCAGTCACCCTTCCCCGCGCTGCACTCAGCACAGGGAGAGCCAGAAGTGATGCCGTGTTTATTGAACACGGTTCAATAAAGTTCTGGAGGCAGGTGATGATACTGTAAAATTAACTTTGTGACTCTCGCAAGCTGCTTCTCGCTGGAGAGCTGTCTCCCGGCCCCTTCCCTGAGAAGGATAAGGCTGTTGCTTTTCCCCAGAACAGCAAGAAGAGTGTCCTCTCGTCTGGTAGCCCAAGGGCCGAGAGGAGCTCCATAGCTGGCTCGGTCACCACAGAGCTCTTCTAGCAGGGCTGGTGCGAGCTCAGGATGTGCCCAGTGTGGGGACAGAGCAGGACCTGCTCTTGTCCTGTTGCTTTTGGGGAAGAGAAAATGGTGAGAAACCAGAACTCCTGCCTTCTCACTGAGCAACTCGCAACCGTGGCTGCAGCACTTCTGTGAGAGAGGAACTGCTCCAGCAGCACCCAGATCTCTCCTGACGCCTGTGTCCCTCCCGTCTGTCCCAGTCAGGCCCCTGCCAGCTGGCACAAGCAAACACCTCCCTTGTCCCAGCCCTGTGCCAGCTCCTCTCTGTCTGCGCCTTCCCAAGTGGGTTTGGGCCATAATCCTCAGGAGTGCCCGTGTGCTGATGCTGCCAAATGGGGTACGGGGGAACGTGTCCTTTAAACCCGGAGGGAAGGAGTGTGTGGAGGAGGAGGAGGAGCCAATGGAAGGTAAGGCTTAGATTTATTGCTGTGGGGTGACAGTGCCGTGGTGCTTTGGTCCCCATCTTGTTCCCCGCGGTGCGTATCGTACCCTTGGAAGCCAACTAAAATAAGCTGTAGTCCCACCAAACTTGCTCCGTGGTGTTGTGCCGTGCAGGCCAATATTGTTGGAATTATGAGAGCCCTGGCTTCCCTCCCTCTGACTGTGTACCCAGCCGGAGCGCAGCAACTGCTCCCGCGGGGGTAAGTTGGATCGCTTCAGCCACTGCTCACACACACGCGAGCGCACACACACACGCGAGCACACACACACAGACTCCCTTCTGTGTAGAAACCGTGGGTGCCAGGCTCGGCTGTCAAGGGGTGTGAAAATTACCTGGCTCTAATCTTTCCCCTGCTAATGCTGTTCTATCGAGTGCTGGAAATGGGGGCAGTTATTTGTATTTAGAGCTGTTATGCGGTGCAGTGTAGCCTGGAAAGTTGTGTTCTGGGGTCTGAAGTAGTGAGCTCCAGTGTGATGGAAATCCTGCAGGGAATGGGGTCTCTTGCTCAGGGTGTGCTGGGTGAAGATCCCAGACGGCACAGCAGCCTGGACGGGGAAAACTAAGCAGAGGGAAGAGAGAATCAGGGACTGGTTGTCCCATAGGGATGGCAGGAAGGAAAGGAGGGTGCACACCCCTCTGAGAAACGCGGCCTCGGGAGGGGGTTTCCAGGAGGAAGGCAGAAGAGAGCTGACACCCAAGGAGAGTTTGTCACAGTGGAGTGAACCCAACAGAAAGGATGGCACCCTGGAAGGTGGGAGGCAGGAGGGGACAGCTCCTCCACAAGTGCACGAAATCAAAGGTGGTGAGGTGGCAGAATGGACCCTATTCTGTTACCTATGAGTTTGCAGACATGAAGCCTGTGCTAACCTTTACAGTACCATCAAATGCGGTTTTCAGCAGAAGGGGTATCGGGGCAAGCAGGAATCTACAGCCAGCCTGGGTATGGGGAGCTCCACTCTTCAGCGGGGCCTTCAGAATATCCCAAGAGAGATGGTTACAAGACAGGTGAGGGGAAGCGGTGTCCCAGCCGTGCACCGAGCGGCCCCTGCTCAGCCTGGAAGGGGAACAGCCTGGCGGGTGAGGAGGCGCCGGGGCTGGGGCTGAGGCTGAAGCTGGAGTTGCTGTAGAGGCAGTGAGTTTCTGCCGTGTGACTCCCCTGGCTGCCTGGCACCCCCAGAGAGGCCTTCTCACAGACCTGGCGGAGAGCGGCGCCCTCGGGGTCTCCAGGTAAATCTGAGCCTGGAGCCAGGTGAAAAGCATGAAACCAGACCCGGATTCCAGGACAACTTTCTTTATTGCTACCAGAAGGCTTTCATCAGTACAATGGCTCCAAATACAATACCTTCCTCAGGGCTGTGGAGAGAGCTTACAATTGGGACAGGTCATTCTGAGAAACAGAGGTATAACATTTAAGAGACAAGTTTTTAAAGGTTTTACTCTTGGTTAGAAGTGACAGGAACACAAAACTTGCGAGTTAGGGTCTTGTTGTTTTGGTTTTGTGGCTGGTAATTACACACCTTTCAAACCTCAGGCGTATGTCACCGCCCCAGCACCTCACCGAGCAGCGCCGGTCACTTGCTAAGCTTATAAACATACAGGGAAAAAAAGACTCTGCAGAATTGAAGGTTTACATTTGACACAGAGAGTCAAGCATTGGTGAAAATCCACACCGAGTGCAGTATTTTGTGGTGCAATCAAGAACAAAAAAAAAAAAAATACCGTTTTTGTTGAAGTGATACAAAAATCCATTAACTGCTTACTGTGTTTGAAAACGCAAACTGTTTGAAGTCTCTGTGTACGGCAGAGAGCGCAGCAGCCGGCTGCCCTGCTGTGCTTCCAGAGCACCTTCATGCCCCTGTGGCTATTGCCTAAGTGTGGAGCAGCTTGCAAGCGCTGGGTTTTGGGGGTTATTTTTTTTTTTTCTGACTAACCTTTTATTTAAATCCAGTTTTTAAATATTATCACATTTAAACACCAAAGTGCTAACAAAACAACAAAAAAAAGGTCTTTAGAAAGGAAAAAGAAAGCTGTGGTGAAGGTCAGGTAGTACGGAACATCATGCACGAGACTGGCTGAGAATTAAAAGAGGAGCGAGCAGAAAGAGAGCAAGGAGCAGATGGAAACCGGATCAGAGAGGTGTTAGTTGGCTGGGAAACCTGGAACAACTCTGCACGACTGATGTGAGCTCTTGGACATGGAGAATGGGTTACAACACACAGGAGCAGAAAAACAGTGGAACTGACAACACTAGAAAGAAACAATATTTTGCTACTTTTTTTGTTTGATTTTTGGGTCTTTTTTTAGATTTTTATACTTTTTTGTGTTTTTAAGTGCTTAAATAGTGGAACTATAATTAGCCGCACAAGAAAAAAATTCAAAAAAGGGTTGGGATTTTTTTTTTTCTGTTTTTTGGCTCCCTTCAGTTCAGCCTGACAAGGTATGGCCCCTTCTCCCCCCACTGAGAACGCAGGGTGCCAGGTTCTGCGTGGTTTCTGGCGTAGCTTTGGCGGAGCAGGTGGTGTGTGCTCCCAGCTACATCACAGACACTGGCTGCAGAGGTGGGCAAGGGGAAACGTTGCCCTCCTGCCTCGAGACATCAGCGCCACAGACAGAGCCCATGTTTTCAAGAGCCACTACCTCTGGAGCAATGTCTTCGTTGTAGAGACGCTTGATGCCATCGTAGAAGTCGTCTACTTCCATCTCTTCCACTTTGCGCTTGGCAGAGGCTTGCTTGCAACCGCTGGGAGCTGGCAGACGCTGGTAGAGCGCGGCTGTACCTGTGACTGGCACTTCTGGCCTGCCGTTGTCCTTGGAGAAACCCGGCCCTGGGACAGAGGAGGGCTGGCATTTGAACGCTCCTCTGTTACAGGTCACCAGGGTATGCTGGAGGGGACTGTAGACATATACAGAATTGGGCAGCAGAGAAGACTGCAGGGTGGAAAGGTGATGTGCCACAAGCTCCCGGCAGTGGATCAGCTGCGAGCTATCCATCTGGAGTGGGAAGACAAGCAAAGATACCGGCGTTGCGGGATTGCTGCCACGCAGAGGAGAGGCTGTCGCCCAGGGCAGCGCTAGGGCTCCGAACGCACTGGCCACCCATGCCCCAAACTTCTCAATGACATGCTGAATGCAGGAGAAAGTAAGTGAGAAAAGGACCCAAAAGACCCCCAACTTGATGACTTCAGAAGATATGGACCCCTGCTCCTTCTTACACCTCACAGGAAATGGGGAGAAAAAACCTTTCAGATATTAAAAGGTTTCACCCCATGTATTTAGCAGCTTGAGTGTTTGTCTTTCCAGTGCTTGTCAGCCACCCAGTACGCTCAGAAGGAATGGCTGAGCGGCCAGCTAAGATTTTCTCCCCAGTGTGTTATTTTCTCCCTGGTGCAGAGAGAGCCTGCGTGCATCAAGGCGCACAGCTCTGCTCTTTGTCACCTACAGGGTGCTGTCAAGATCAAGCGTTTACAGAACTGTCCCAACAAACTGTCCCTTCAGGCTGAAGCACAACCATCCTCGCAAAGCGTAACTGCAGGCAGAGATCAGCAGGTGGGGATCTGAAAGCCCCTGTTGACTTGGATCGCTGGAGAACTGTGGGAGATGCAGCCTTCTGTGGCCCCCGGCCCCTCCCTGCCACAACCTGTGGTGCCAGCACCCCCTCACCTGTGCCTTCTGGAGCAGCTCGATGATGAGAGCCAGCCAGTCGGGGAGCAGCTTCTCCAGCTCCAGGCTGACGATGGCCAGCGCCAGCATGGAGCCCTTGAACTGCAGCAGCTGGTAACAGGCCATGCAGTGCAGCAGCTGCTTGGTGAGCGCTGCCACGTGCTGAGAGGGACTCAGCTTGGGCAGGATGGTCAGTAGCTGAGGCCTGTTGGACACCGCAACTGCGTGGAACTGGGGGGCGAGAACAAGCACATGAGGGAGCTGGTGTCACTGACGGGCAACCCCGCAGGCAAAGCCAGGTCAGACCTCAAGAAAGGCATGCGACATCCGTGATCCACAAGGATCCTCCAGCTTAATCTTCAAGGCAATTTCCACACCACAAAAAAACCCCAAATGCATTGAACCCACCAAGAGCTTGGTGCAGCCTTTCTGGTGGGGCCTGCCATCGTATGCATCATCTGCCTGGGGACCAGACTTCTCAGGGCTCTGCTGAAAGGCTATCCCCTTACACCCTTCTCTCTCAACACCACAGGTTTGGCAGTTCAGGTGTCCTAGACAAAAACTTCTCAAGCAAGCAGAGAGGATGAAATTCAATGGAGAAGCTCAGACCCTTTGTCTTATCTCAAACATGAATCTGGTTCTCTGGCCATGCCTTTCTGTACCAAGTGCTTTCTCCTTGGTTCTACTTGCTGTTTTCCTGCTCCTGGCACTTAGCTTAGAGCAAAACCACTAGTGATTAAGATTTAGGGGTGAGGTTTTCAGGAGCTGTGAGTAAGCTTAGTGTGTGGCTTAATATGCATCAAAACAGGCTAAATGGTCAGATGGCAGGTCCACATTTTGGAAATTGTGCCCAAAGTGGTACAAGTCTCCTCTGAAATTCTCTAGCAAAGCTTTTACTTTCATAAACTACTTGTACAGAGGAATTGTAAACTCATCCTGAGGTAGAGTTTTTGTCTAGGGAGATCTCAATACATTATTTACACCAACAGATACCAGAAAGAATGTTAATAGCCTCTTACTTACAATATGAAGGAAATCCAGTGGCGTTGCCATGTGAAGATCCCAGTTCAGTTTATCCAGGATAATCTTCTCCATTCTGCGAATTTCAGCTGGAGAACAACCACAAAAGCTATCCCGAGCCAACACTTTCAGTACTGGAATCCTCTGCAAAAACCAACATGAAGAAGAAAGGAGAAAACCGATCATTATAGAAATCACACAAAATCCTTCATTCCTGTCCTGGCAAGCATCAGCCACCGTGTGCAAGCAAAGGCAGGACTGGAAGAGCATATATTCAGACAACTCTAAGGTAATAAGAACAAAAAAATTACCTCATCTTCCTCAATGGTCTTTGCAGCGAGGAAGAAGCAGCTGATTGCAATACAGTTCAAGTACTTTGGACGGGCCTACAGTAGAGAAGAGCAGAGGAATCTGTGTGAATGTGGTGCAAAAATTTATGCATAATCCTTTCTGGTCGGACATCCTGAGCCCCAGGGTCTCAGCTGCCCATGTGACACGTTCTGGATGAGCAGGCTGACCTCCAACTACGCCAGGGTGCTGGCGAGCCGTGCCAAGCAAAAATCCATGCTCCGTGACGCAAGGCAGAAGAGCAATCTGCCAGCCCCGTGATCGGCACCCGCTGATGTGCTGCACTGGAGTGGAAAGAGCTCATTTTTAGGCAGCGCAGTAGAAATAGGAAGGAGAAAATCAAAAGGGCCAGACTGTCATGTGGCAAAAAAGCATTGCTGCTCCACCTGCTTCAGCAGAGCTCTGCTGTTAGTGCTGCTGGGGGTCAGACACGGAATAGGAAGGGAAAGAAAAAAAGAGTTTAAAAACACTGTCCTTGCCTAGAGAAGTATCAAACACCCATAAAAATCACTACTCGTGTAATTTCACACTGCAGTTCTCAAAACCGTGGCCAAGGGATTATTGAGAGAGCTGGTCCCTTCTACACTGAGTTGTTTCAGGCAAGGTAAGTGAAATTTGGAGAAGAAAGGGTGATTTTTTTTATTTTTTTTTTTAATGTACATCGAAACCTTCTTTTATGGCCCCTGGGGGGGTGAGGGGAGAAGCAGAATGCATGGCCTGTAAGTGTTCAGATAGTCCCTGTGATGGACCAGAGTAAGCACATGCTCTGAACGTGGCGCATCTGCTGGAGTTTTTGCTTAACAGTGATCTTGTCAATTTGAGTGTCCAACAAAGGACTTCACTTCCAACATCAGCACTAAACCCACAGGATGTGTCTCCCTGCTCCTTAGTGGCCAAGGAATGCAGAGGTGCTATTTCTAAACCCTGTTCCAGCCACGTGAGCAGACAGCTGCAGGGCTGTGCCCCCACCTCCAGTAGCCTACTGGCAACCCGTCCTCTTTTCTCCACATCAGGAGATGCTGAAAGCAAAGGTAAGTGAAAGTCCTGCAACAAATGTGAAAATCCACTTACAACCTCAACTGTTGCCATGATTTACTCTTGCTAGGTAAATTTTAGCAGATGCAAGATAGCAATGGGGTGGTTGAAGGGTGAGATGCTGGGGTTATAATCATGCAATGAGCTGTCAAGAAATCCAGAACACTGTTTCCAGAAAGCAACAAGAGAAGAACATGGGTTCCTGTCCAAATTGAAGATCTTCACCCACATTCCGCCTCAGTTACTTAAAAAGGACTGTGCTATGCCTAGAGCTTTGGCTTCCTAGTGCTGTTTAAACCTCAAATTGGATGCATGTAGAGAATCCACACTTAGGGGTGGGGGGTGTGTGTGCACACATCTGCTTGTGCATTCAGGTGACACGGAAACAAAGACAGTAACTTTGCTTAGGGAAAGACTGGAACTTGTTCTTGACCATGCAGAAAGAAAACTGTCATGTCAGCACAAAATAGTGTACAGCAAAGGACACCTGTGCTGTATTTGGGGGGAAAAGCAGGTGTCTAAAGCAGGGTCCTGTTGTCAGGGAGCTTATTCTCCTGTATATTCTCCCCAATATTTTCAGCGATAATTCTGTGTCCCAAGTGTGTCCCCTCTAGAGACTGGCCTGGAAGGAACAACTGTGTGCTTTGCCAAAGCATGTTAAAACCCAGTCACCCATCCTGGTCTCCTAGAGGAGCTTCTGCCTGCCCTGCTGGCTCCTCACACATTGCTACTGCCATGGGCTGTAACCGCTCTGCGAGGGGTTGACGGGGGCTGAGCAATGAGTTGCACAAAGCACAAATGGGAACAGCCTTAGGGGCAGCCAGGCCCAGCAATTTCAAAGCACGTTCACACTTTGGGACACCGCACAATCCCACGTGGTAGGTAGTTCGGTTTTATGGGAGAGGAAAACTGGGGGAGGGCAGGCAAAGCCCGGGGCTGTTTGAACAATGCTCAGCCAGACAAAACACCTTTCCACATTCCTGCTTCCTGCCTGAAGCACGAAGTAGACTCCTTACATTCTCATACTTTCTTTGCAGACTCCTTGGCTGCTGCAAATTACTGAAAGAAAAACTGTACTCGAGGGCATTAGCTGTTGAGGGATATAGATCTATTTCACATCTCAGTATTTCAGTAAATCAGCGACTTTAAGATCTCCTTAAAAATAAAAACTTCCATGGCTTATAATTAAAACATTATCGATATTTATTAATATTTAAGGGATAGGTTAATGGATGATGTCACTTGCGCTCTGCCAAACTAAGTCACGTTGAAATGTGAGTGCAGAGGCTGAGAACACATTCTTCTGCCTAGATCTCCTCAGTGATAGTGCCTACCTGCCAGTGCTGGTGATGAGATTAGACACACGTGCAGATGAGACTGCAGATCTGCCGAGCAGGGAATGTAGCTCAGCAAATATGGTAGGAGATAAGGCTACCCAAAGCCTGACTTCACAGCTCAAGGCCAGGGATTTTGGGTTGACCCACAGCTTGTTCAGTCGTTTGGGCGGGTGCAAAACATGGCCCAAGCATGGCACAGCTGACTTGCTTCTGTGGCAGACTTAGAGGGACAGAAGAGCAGCAGATCCCAGTTGCAGGTAGCCCAGAGGCTGATTTTTTTAACTCGTTTTTTTTTTTAAACAGATATATATATATTCTCTTTTCTGTTCAGCATACCAGGAGGGGACAGCCTGTCACTTGGATGGCCTGCACTCATGCCTGCTTACCTCTCTCTCCTTCACATCTGCCTGACTTGACATCAGGCTTAAGCTCTTAGTCAGACTGTTAGCAGTGAACTACTGCCCCAAAAGCAATCGCCTCTCACTGTATCTTTCCCTGTATCTTTTTCCCCATTTCCCTGCACTAGCACACTTGCCAGGCCCAAACCTGTCCTCAAACATTTATTTGTTTCCTCCAGCTAGTTCAGTGCTAGCAGGTGCTCCCAGCAATTCTAGGTGGTACAAATGAGATTAAATGCAGTTAAAACACTAGAGAAATTAAGAGGTGAGTAGGGACTTTCCCTCACTTTTTTGTCAGAGGGCACTGGCCCTAGGTTTCTAACTGCGGGCTAGCAGTCCTTTCCCTTAGCTTTATGAGTCAATTTAGGTTGTGGAAGGGACTGTTTTCTCTTTAAAGCATAACCTCTATCCAGCTTCTTTTTCTGATTGCTTCGATGAATGGGTACTGTACTGAGACAACTTCAACCTTCAAACTAGGTTAAAAGTGAGCATGTAGTTGAAGAGGAAGAACGCTGCTTTTCTCTTCGGTTAATATGCATTTAAACTAATGAACTGCATTACACGAAGGAAATGGGTGAATAGAGGAAGGAGGGAAAATATTCTTGGCAGGTATGAGCACTGGGTCAATTCCCCAAGAACTGCATGTTCTCATTAAAGCAACGGCTACCTTCACCGGGTGAAAAATGGCTACGGAAGCCATGTACCTCCCAAAGTTCCTGGTGGCAGCGTGTGCTGCCAGTTCCCCAACCCGCAGTTAAGCTCCTGGAGTACTGCAGGTACCATCCTATATCTATATGAGAAAGGAAGAGGGTGTGAGGGCAGAGGGGGGAAGTAAGCGTTTCTGTACAGCCACAGCACTAGGACTGTACACAGAAATAGCTGAGTGGGTAGTATAAATCTATTTCAGTTTATGTATCTGCAAATATTTACCTTTACTGCAGCTAAAAACCTGTCCAAAAGGCTGATGGCCAGGGCGAGCGTTTCTGGATAAAGGTGGAACTGGTATTTGAGCTTGGCCAGCCACTGAATGACCTCATCCCTCTGCTTTGGAGAAATGGCTACATCCTGTTGGAGAGAAAAACAAACTATTCTTACACACGGGCTGAGCGAGTCAGAAAAGACCAAAGTTTTACCTCTGCAGTAGTTATTGAGCACGGAAACCCTTCTTTGGAAAGGGGGTGTCTTGAATCAGCCTGAATCACTACTTTGTTCTTGCAGTTACTTACCACATCCCAGGAAACCTACCCTGGAAAAGACAACTTTCCTTACAGTAACCTCAGGCATCGCTCAGAAATTTCACTGTATGTTGGGGAAAAGAGGAAGGATGTCTTCTGCTTTCTCGAGTACTGACAGGGTATTCTCTAGCTTAGCGCTAAGAGATTTATTATTTTATTCAACCTCCTTAGAACCATGTAGATACACAGAAATGCCCAGCTTGAACAAAACCAGACATGCTCTGGGAGCCAGACGGGTACACAGCTCCTGACAAACAAAAGGGGTGGGGGGAGACCAAGTTGATGTTTTGAGAGGAAAGGTTTATTTTTCCTTCAAATTATGGGGATATTTTTAGCTCGGTATATGTTAAAAAAAGAAAATTCCAAACAGTTTACAAAAGACCTTTAGCAGTACTGTTAACTGTGAACTAGGGTAAAACAGGTACAATTTCACCTAAAAAAAGGTTGAGTTTTTGGCCCAAGCCACCATCATTGATCTGTTTGGATGACAGCTGAATTTCAACCACAAATACAGATTAGTCAGCGACATAAAATCTTTCTCTCTGACTTCTCTTAAGTATTTACAGCCTTCCTAGAGCCTTTCAACTCCACCAATTAATGTCTAGTTTTACTTCAACCGGGATTATTTGGGGTGCTGAGCAAGGATGTGTCCAGAAGTGAAACCAAACAAATACCTTCTCCTGTGCTGAGGGGCCTTGTGTGCTCTGCAGCAGTTTGGCTACTGCTGAGATGGTTTAGGAGGAGGAAATGGAATGAAATGCTGGCTGCCTGGTTACTGCTGGCAAGAAAGCTAAGGGCTTGCACAAACAAACATCTCGGTTGGGCTGGGCTACACTGTCCTCCCAGTGGTAGTATGGTGGGGGCGGAAGTACCAAAATTTTAGAAAATAAAAACACCCAAGACTGATGCAAAATAAATACTTCAGCCTACCATCTGTCACCATGTGCTGTGTATAGACAGTAACACGCTGTCTGTAACAGGTCTACTGACTCTCCTGCCTTGGAGCCAAGAACGAGTGTGAAAACAGAGTGTTGCAGGCAGAGCTGTAATTACTGTAGGGCCTCCAGAAGGACAGCAGCTTCACACCTTTCATTGTCACTTGCAGTATGACATCTTTACTCCGTGCTTAACTTCCTTACTGGTGCTGAGCTCCGCCTTTACCACGGGGTGGGAGAGATGGGGTGGGGACATTGGCAGGGTGTAGGTGCCAGGACTGAGCTCTGGGCTGTGTGACAGTGGGTATGCATGGGTTACTGCTGCTCACAGACACGCATCCTGCCGAAATGCAGTCAGGTCACCCAACTCCGGTAGAAAAAGTACAACAGTGCTACTGTAGCAGGGACCTAGTTTAAAAACACAGGGTTGGGCAATACAAAGCTGTTTCTTCCAGCCGTACCACCTGGGCTAATCGAGCGATACTTCCTCTGCCTGCAAAACGTGCCTTCAGTGCTCTACTGGCTGCTCCCCTGAGGAGAGCAAAGTCCTGCCTTGTTTTCTCTCCCAAAGCCCTGACGGTGCAACAGCGTCAGCAGAACTATGCCTGGCCCAGATGGGCCTCTGCTCTCAGCTGAGACCTCTGGGTGCCACTTGACTATAGCGAGGCTTTTAAAAAAGCACCTACTGTTTCTCAGAAGAGAAGAGAAAATTAGTTCTCTCAGTTCCAAGAAATAATGATTCTTTCTAAAACTGCTATTACAATTTAAGGGTGAAAGCTGAGCCCCAGCAGGGGCAGGACCCCCCACTGTTTGCAACACATTGCACTCGCTCCAGACACGCTAGCTTGGCGTGCGCTGGAGTATGATGAATGCACGCACAGGAGTAAGGAGTTTATTAAATGCTCTGCTAAAAACATCTTTTGGACAACAGGATAAGACCTAGAATGTATCTGGGGAGAAAATGGGCAACGCTATGTTATTTACTGGCTGTCCTTGTAAAGCATACGACCCCTACAGCAAAGCAAGGCCTGCACAGCTGAACCTAAAACAGGAAGAAAAGGGAGGAGCAATAGTTAAGATAAGTTCCTTATTGCTTTACTTATTGTGCATATTTTTAAATGGAGACAAAGCAGTACAAAAGGGGCTTATAGCTGCAGCCAGGTTTGACACTACTGTGGACTTAAAAAGTTTCAAGCAGCTGAAAGGATTATTTTGGAAATGCAGTGTCTGGGTGAATCCAGCAGGTAAGCTCACCTGCTAAAAACCAACCTGAAACCACCCCCACAAACAAAATAAACTTAACGCTAGAAACCTGCCTCTGACTCTTAAATCACCGCCCTGGTCCTGCGGCGGCAGCTTTACCGGTGAAGCCAGCAGGAACGGGCTTGGGCCCTTGGCGGGCAAGGGGGGAGCTACACCGTCAGAGCCGCATTACCAGGGCAGCAGCCTCCCTCTCCCCCCGTCCCTCCTGCCACCCCGCGTCTGCGCTACAGCGGGGAGCGAAAATGCCATCTGTTGCACTCTTTGCTGGGGAAGCAGGGCCATGCTTCTGCAGCACAGGGGGATTTTTCCCATCCCCTTCCATTCCTGGCAAATCCCATTCCTGCTAGATCCCGGCAGAAAGGGACATCAGCTTCACCAGCTCCTGGCGGTCTGTCCTGGCTCAGTGCTGGTTTCCCTGTGCCTGCCAAAGCAAAAGGTTAGGCCTTCGCCTAAAAACAGCGTGGGTGGGAAGGGTGAGATCGTCTTTCCAGGCTGCCTCTCGGCCTTCAGTCCTCCCAAGAGCTGTCCTTCTATCTTCTCACCCTTCATGGGCAGCATAAGGCCAAAACGCAAAATGTTGGGCTCGGAGTCAGCTTTGAGGGGCAAGGCCGTAACATAAAGAATAGCAACTGTACACTTGGTCCCTGCTAACATCTGTCCTTTCCATGTGAAAAAGAAATGCTTTTAATCTAAACCACTGAAAAACAACAGTATATGGCAAGGTATGAAATTAAAACAAACAAAAACCAGCCCCCACAGAGAGCATTATGTTCCTTTAACATGAAGGAACAACTGCAACGTGAACTCACATCTAGGTATACACACAACAA
Organism: Limnodromus scolopaceus; assembly: GCA_028565335.1. NCBI lineage: Eukaryota > Metazoa > Chordata > Aves > Charadriiformes > Scolopacidae > Limnodromus > Limnodromus scolopaceus. The sequence goes on from JAOXNO010000033.1 coordinate 2,416,760, forward strand.
AAGCAAGGCTTCAAAATAAAATCTGGCTTCTTAAGAACTGTCTGAGGAAGCAAAAGAAAGGAGCTAAATCTCCCCCAATACCATCAGTCCTACAAAAAGTTTGTCTACTCCACTCTAACTGCAAATAAAGGAGCACAAGGGTGGGGAGAGAATCCCCTCGCGCAGGAAAAAACAGGTGAATTGGAACCTCCTCCACTCAGCGCTAGGAAAGTCCATTATGGGCCATCTGAAGAGACAGGCAGAAGGAATGAGGCCTGGTCCCACCGCCCCCACAAACCCTGCTGCTACTGCCAAGCAGGGCAAGGAGCTGCCCACACAAATGTATCTGTCTTTTTGCCTGCCTTGAAGGTGTACCCATGTCAGCCTAGTAACACCAATAAGAAATGCAGCACTGTAAAATTAATTAAGCAGCAAGGTCACTGTTCCTTAGTTACATAAAATTAAACGCAAAAATGAGACACTACGGTGGCTGAAAGTAAAAAAAGTCCCTTTGGGCCAGAAATCAAAAGTCCCTCTGGTGTGGAGGTGCTTTCCCACAGCCGTCGCTGTCTGCCACTCGCTGGGTCTGTGTGTGCCCAGCTCTCCGTTTGGTTGCCACGAATCCACGGCTGCAGAGCTCAGCCCCGGGGCGGACGAGCACGCTGGCCTAGCGTGATGGCTTTAATCAGGGAAAAGTAACGCAAGCCCAGCAACGGCAGCCTCCGTTTTCACACCGCAGCAGGAGGTTGCTCCGAGACAGCCCTAACAACCACCCTCAGGACTGAAGGACACTCCATCTCCTCTGGCTGGTCATCCCCGCTCCCCACCCCACTTTTTTTTCAGAGGGGAGGTCAGATCAGAGCAAGGCCTGGTCTCCAGATCTGGTTGCCTGGCCGGTATCAGGGCAAAATGTGATACCTGAGGAACGCAACAGGCCCATCAGATGTCCAAACCTGTCAAAGCTATTCCAAACCCACGTGCGAGCGACAGACCTCTGTTTTCTTTTCCAAGCAGAAGATGTGATGCAAATTCTCACCATTTCAGGGCACAACAGTGTGTGTAAACTCATCAGCTGTGTTTCAGCACAAACACAAATGAGCCACCTTGCAGAACTATGGAGCTAACAGAATGTGTCTGGGACACAAATGGGGAAGTGGAGGGATGTCAACTTCTCTCTCTCATTGCGTAAAGCAGAGGTACATCACACTGACCAGCTTCCTGCTGCTACTTGCTTGATTCCTTATCAAGAAATATCCTGTCACATACTCTAGCAGTGAGCATGCTGACAGCAAACAAGAAGCTTCTGTGAGGGATTCCTGACAGGTATTTTTAGATAACATGACCCAAGGCCTGTCAACGTCCCAGGACCACGGGTGACTATACTGAATAATGGCAGCGCCACACTTACCATGGCTGTCATTTCACCGCTCCAAAGTGAGCGGCCGCAGAGGTCAGTAATTCTGCCCAAGGGCAGGAATACACTGTCCCATACAAAACACACAGACCCGAGGCCTCAAGCATCTGTGATGGTTAATAGCTTATTTGTCCGATGCCCAAATCACTGCCCCAAAGCCCATTTCTTAGGCACTCTGTCATAAAGCTGCCTGTGAGGCCCTGGCGATGGGGAGAGGCACACACAGCTGTTGTTCTGCCTCCTGGTGAATCGCCGTGTGACCGTCCCTGACCCAGCAACCCTGCCACAGGCCTGCTGCACGAGACTGGAGGGCTGGAGGCTGTGGCTCAGGCTCCAGAGTGCAAGCACAGCACAAATCCCCTCTAAGAATACCTTGAGACTTGGAAAATGCAGTCTAAAAGAAATATTATCTGTGAACTCAAACATGACTCAATTTTATTGCTGCCTAATCTAGGAAAAACACCTTACCTGATAATTTTCTTTCTTTAGTGTCTGCTGTCCCAGAGAGAGATGTTTTGCTCTTTCCCCTATTTGTTTCTACCTCATCCCGCTGTGGGCTCCTCTAGGAGCAAGTAGGTGACCTTTATCAGGACTGGGAGGCTTCTGAAAAGGGCAGCTGTAAACATCACAGACAAATTGGTCCTTCCTTGGGTCTCTGGAATGGCTTGTTTTATGCCAGAGCGACCTCCAACTGACACCCACTCGGTTGCTTCTCGCTTGTACCAGCTGGGGGTTAGGGGTGCTCTCCCGATACCTCTCAGAAGTGGTGTTTTGCAGGGTTTGCCTATGGTTTGGTGGCACAGCAGAGCTCCAGCAGCTCAGCCACTGCCATCTGCACCACAACGTGCACAAACACTGGGGAGAGAGATTACCCCTCGGCAAAGCAGAAGGGCTGGATGCATTAACCTCACAATGTTTTACCACAATGGTAAGTCAGTCTCCGATTTGACTGCTGGAAAAAACAGGCACCAGAAGGTTAAAAGACCGACCCAAGGTCATGTGCTGAGACAGTGGAAAAACTGGAAAATAACCTGAGGTCTTCTGATTCCTCAAGAGGTACAGAGAACAAAGGAGAAGACAGAAAGAAAGAGTGAGGAACAGGAAAGAAAGGCAAAATGGTAGAATTGACACTGTGTTTCTAACAAAATCTTGGCTTACACACCTTTCTGCTGCGAAGTTACCTGGTAACATGCAAAAATCAACCTTTGACCAGTCTTTACCACTTGATTTCTCAAGCCTTAATCACATGAAAACTTCTAAATGTCATCTGCATATTGTATAACCCAAGAGAGGAAAAAAAAATAAATTAAAAAAAAACCAAGCAAACCAAATACCTGCAGAAGCACTAGGAGGGTTCCAGAGTCAGCCCACCGAGTATTTCAGGCTGAAAAGCCCCTGTGACCTCTGGCTTTGTTATACATTGCAAATACCCATGGCCAGTGGGCTTCATTTAAAGGAGGGAAACTATAAGAAATATACATGCCAGTAGGAAATAGGAGTTTTCAGACAAAAAGTAAAAATGAAACAGGCAAATTGCATACATTATCAGGAGCGAAGTCCCCAACAGATTCTGCTTCCTGTACTAAAAATATTAAGTCTTCCTGTTTCTGTAACTACGAGTTTCTTTCTTCCTTTCAAAGATCTCAATTCTGACACATATTTAGAAACAGAATTTCTTCCAGTTTTAAAGATTAGTACCAAAAATGTCTCCTGAAAAGTCAAAACTGAAAGTTTACTCCTGACAAATAGTTACAGTGTACCTCCAATCTGATCATTACATTTTTTTTGTAGACACACTCACATTTTCCCATTTGCAAACCAGATGACTTAATTAAAACCCTTTCTGTAGTCAGTCTACCTTTGCAGCAAGGAATGGAAAGTTACACACGCTTCGGGTTGCCAGATCTGATACACAGAAGGATGCAGATTTCCTGACTGTCATGGGAAGTAAACAACAGCTTCATACAAGTGAGGTTTTAGGCTACTGCAGCTGTTTGCAGAAGGCTGCGGTAGATGTTAGGGAATATGACCTTCTTCCAGATACTACAGAAAACAGGATAATTCACACTGACTGTCCGTGACTGCCACATAGCCAACGTGAACGCTGCAGAAGTGGAGGAACACGTGACAGTTTGAAAAGTCAGATGTCACAAACCATAGGAGCAGAGAGAAATATGTGACTACAGATACAGGCTCTTCAGCTGCACTGTGGCACTGCAAGTCAGGATTTGGTACATTTCACACATATGCACAATGAGATTTCAATCCAATTTAATGATTATTTACTGCTAGAAAACATTTCATAGTATGGCATTCTAGCTGACAAAGTCAATGTCTGAACTGACATGTAGGAAAATGTAAAGAAGGTTACAAAGACAACAGAGTTTTGGAAATTCCAGAAGTAGAAATCCTAAGGGACAAGCACAGAGGGCCAGGAAACACTCCCAAGCATGGACCTCAGCGATACTGTCATAGTGCAGGGGAGGGGAGGGTGGAGAGATCCTTCATCGTTATGACATAATTGCACAGTAAAAGGACAAACTTGGTATTCATCCAGACCAGACCTGAGACTCCGCTATTGAGCACAAACTTTGCACTGGCTTTAGCCATCAGGCTGTCTCCATACTTGATCCTACTCTGACTTTTCACAGCAGGCAACAGAGCTGCCCCCCCCAGTTTCATATTCAGCAGATGGCTCAAAGTCCCTTTAACTTCTCTGAGTATTCGCCACCGAGGACAACACTTTGCGAGGTGCTGCAAACCTCAACCACAGTGACGTTAAGATCCCCTTCAAGGACCCTGGTAGCAGAACAACTGCTCTTCACCACAGACAGGGCTGAGGTTAGTCCTGCTGCTGCAGTGACATCTTGAACATGGGGAACCTCATCTTCAAAGGATGATAACGCAATCCTGCAAGGGAGGGATTGCTAGGAAGACTGTCTAATGCAGGTGGTAGTTTCTGAGTCACTAGAATCAACTTCACCAAGGCAAAAATGCAAGAGCCTTGTCCCTGTGAAATCTTCACACAAGAATCTGGTTTGTTTACACTCTCTGAGTCCCTAACCTATCTTGTTATACTGTAAGCTTATCTCCCTACGCTATAATCACTAACCTCAGGAATACTGCCAGCATGGAAGAACAGGCTGGTTTACCATAAACCAGGGTCTTAAATTGTACATACCCGAAGACAGCCACAGCCACGATATACTCAACACCTCTGACAACCAGGTCACTTATTTGGAAACCTAAATGTGCATTAACAAAACTAACACTGAGCCCCTTAAAAACATAATTGTTCCTACACAACAGCAGCAGTTTCTTGTTCGCCAGACAGAAAAAACAAGCACCAGGCTGATTAGCTTTGACAACAGCTGAGACACTTGTGTGAACATTTTATATGAATCAAGAAGAGTAAGACTGGACCTGAGCCCATTAGTGTCGTTATTTCTGCCCAACCCAACGACAAAGTACCAGAAACTCTATGACAACCGTCCTCATGTTTCACATTCTGTTTTAAACAAAACCTTGTGGAGTTCACAGGCAATTTGAGTGCACATGTTAGGCAGAGGCCTCGTCTGCGAGGATCACAAATGCAATTCAGGCTGGGTAAGGCCGAGAGTGACCTGGTCCAACCTCCCAGCTGGCCCCGCTGCAAAACTTGAGCAGGAGGTTGGACTACAGACCCCCTGCGGCCCCTTCCACCCTGAAATTTCCTCTAGTCCTATGAGAACATTCCTCACTGGAACAGGCCAGTGTCTGGCTCTGCTTCCCTCAACATGAGCTTGCACCCTGCTCCATAAATAGTCCTATGTCAGTCAGGGGGGTTCTTCCTGAAGTAGACAGTGCCTTACTAAGTCAGATCCTCATCTGGCTTCAGCTGACACAGCTACAGCCCACCCTCCAGAACCAGGCTGATTTACACTAGGGAAGAATCTGGCTCAGAATAGGAAAAGACGGCAAAGTCAGGCCTTCACTGTGAATACGCTGTTTCAGGAGGAGGCCTGAGCTAAGCCAGCGGTAACAGTTCATGTGAGAAAACGTCACTTCAGGTGGAAAGCAACTGGCATTTCCATGCTGTTATTAGTGAACTTGTCCAAGAAAATGAAGCTGAGTTTGTGATCACTAGAAATGTGTGGTAATTAGCCACACAATTTGTAAAATGAGTTTAATTAAGACAATATACATACGTGCTTTTACAAGCAACAGCAGAGATCTAACATTGCGTGCTCTAGAGTGTGTTCTGTACCCCCGATGGCAGGTACGTCCCTCAAATAAAAAAATAATCACTTATTTCAGACGCTAATTTCCCAGGTCTCAAGCAGAAGCTAACTTCTCATGCAACAGCTTCAGTTGTTCACATAAAAATACACCAGAGGATAGTCTCATGCCTTTACTAAGACGAACGATGTGAAGAAGAGACATTACCTGATTGGGCTGAATTTTCGGCACATGTGCTTTCCACATTTGAGCTTCCCTAGAGATTGCTGTCTCCAGAAGGAGAGACAACCTCTGGCTCTCCAGGGGTCCTGAAAACTTCATGGTAACCCTTGGATCCACCTGCCACCCAGCTGGATACAGCTACCTGCAAAACCAAAGACAGCCTGGTGAAATGCTGAGCCATGCCTGTCTGGTAAACTGAGCAAAAGAAAGCACTAAGGTGACTAAAGCTGCAAGAAATAGGCTCATCTGTAACACAGACAGTGATCGTCAGGTACTTGGCAAACCTATGCAAGGAAACCCAAACCAGTCGGCTCAGATTCAGATGAAGCTGGGCCAAAATCATCCACAGATCTCTAGCTCCTATGTGGGCTAGAGAGTCCTGCCACTTTCATGTTTTCTGCTTCTCTGTTACGTAGGCAATCAGACAAGACCTCTCCCACTTCAGCAGCACTAAAAAGCAGGGGTGTTTTATGAAAAATACTTGAGAAGAGGGAGGAGCTGTATGGCAAATATAAAGGGGGTTTCAGTGAGTTGGTTGCCCTGGCACAAATCTTGCTGAAGCTGAAACCAGTCTACCTGTGACTTCAAGGGAAGTTAAGACTGACATTCAAATGTTTTTCAAAAATCCCAGCCTCGGAGCCTGGTTGGTGCCAGCCTTGCCCCAGTACTCCCAGCAGCAACAGGACGTTCTGTGCGAAACAGAGGAACGCTTGTTTGAGAATTTAAATGATTTACAAGCTGAAGTCTGACAAAAAGATCAATGTTTTCCCTCTCTGCACGGTATGGTTTGTAGCTTCTCACAGAAGCCACGATGCGAATGTACCAGGGAGTTCAGGAAGGTTTCTCTTGGGCCTAATCACTCTGAAAATATGCTAGATCCACAAAACTTCAGGGCACATCTCTAACTCTAGGTAGGAAATGCATTTTAAAAGAGGAAAAAAGCAGCAAACGCAGTGACGGCCTTTGAAAAGCATGAATTGACTACAAGCTAGATAAGTGACAGAGAAAATTTCTGCAAGCCCTATAGTATCCAGAAAGACCCGCTTCCATTGGCAGATGCAATGATTAAAAGCACACAATTTAAAGCAAAACACTTTGCTATACAAAAAACAGAAAAATGGGGGTTCTCCTGGCCCTAGTGCAACCTCGCTCAGCAGTAACAATGTGTCAAGAAAGTTGCAAATTTAAAATGAAAAACTAAGCATTACTAAGATTTTTTTTTACTTTTTTTAAATACAACAGATTCCACCACCTGCTTTCAAATGGAGAAGATGCTCTGATTGAAAAGCTTATTCAAATTTTTCTAATACTGCCTACCATCACTCTGGCCGCAAATTTCTTGACAGTATAAATCACTTAGGCAAAACAATTCAGCTCTGAAGGGTAAATCCATGGAAAAGTTATTTAAACTTTCAATTCCTTCTGTGAGCTCTTGTGAAATCCACAACAGGTGGATATTGGCAAACACTAACCAGGCTATTTCATAAAGACGAGTTTGTTAATACAACAGTTTATGCAGTATTTACAGGAAATAAGGCAACACGTTGAATCAGAGAAAATAAACAAAATTCACAGTGAAAACAATCAGTTTGTTATAATTAATAACAACTGCAGCTCTGAACAAATGAAGATTCATAGTGCTTTCACGGAGTTAAAGGAAACTGTAGAACAAATATTTTTCTTTTAGAAGTTTTACAGGAGTTTTTAATGGGCGCAATTCACACAGAACCTGCACGAGGGCTAAAACCGCACTCAAGTCCCACTTACAGCCAAGCAGGTTTTAAGTGGCAAATAAACGTCAAGCCTCCCAGTCCTGAACAGAAACCCCTTTTATATCAGATTTTTATAAAACAAATGCTTCTCCATGAACAAAGGAAAGGCTGTACTGGCTTGACATATCCTACACAAGGTTTCCAGCCGTCACTGTAATGACCCAAGGTGACTGGGGCCATATACAGATTTTCCAGCTGGAGGGAACACCTTGGAACCAGGATTCAATGCTCAAAATGCTCTGCAGTGTGTTTCAAAATCACTCCCATCAGCCCCCAAATGCCTGAGTATCACTGTGGATTGAAAAATCTCTATTAAAAGTTCCTCACTTTACAAGAGGGAGACTCTGCCCGGGAAGAGGCTATTCCTCTAAACAGAACCCTGGCTCGAACCGCAGCTTATTTATGTGCATTTACTCATTTTTTCATAATTTTTTTTAAACCTCGGGGTGATCTTGGCGACACTCATACCACTGAAAATGGGGCTGTCAGTGAAGCTGAAGGGGAAGCAAGGATGCACATTCAGAGCCTCCCCCCCAGCTCATTCCCCCAGGGGCTTCATTAGCATCTCATTATCCTCCCATCAGACACTACAGGTTTCCCTGTGGGCTGGGCTGGTTCCCAAAGGCCGAATCACCCACCATTTCCAGAGCCACCAGTGCTTCCAAAGGAGGTGTAAAGCCCCGGGAAATGAGGACAGCAGTGATGAGGACTGCACTCCTGCACTGATGGAAAAAAGCAGTTCAAATTGCAGGCGGAGGGGCAATATTTCGTCCACGGGGAGTGTCCAGCAGATGGACAGGATTTGAGCTGGGGGGACCCTAGAAACAATGTTCCGTCCAGCACCTGCATCCAGGCACGTGCAGAGCAAAAGATGGGTGATTTTTTTACTATTAGTATTTATTTATTATTCAACTGAGCCTGCGGTCAGCTGCTACATACCAGGTAATACTAACTGGGTAACACACAACAAGGTATTAGCTACGGCCTCTCAGGCCACATCTGGAGAAGACAGCAATCGAAGGTGTGTACAAGTGCTTGGCTATGCACAAGGTGAAATACATGTATGGAGAAAAACAGTGAGGTTAGGACCAGACTCAAAGCTCAGCCAAGAGATGGGGACCAGCACTGAGCACCAAGAGCCAGGAGACAGTGAGCTCCTCGCTGCACGCTTGTTAGAAAAAAAAGCAGCAGCTATATTTAGCCCAATCATGTCTCCTAATATGAAATATTGATGGTCCTTTCTTGGTTTTGCAGGAAAGAGAGAGTAATTAGCCACCCCTCAAATCACTGGAGAAAAACACATGAAAAATTTCAGGCCAAAGTGAGCATCCTCAGGCGTCTTTTTTTTTCTGTTGTGACTGACAAACATTCCCACCGTATTTACAACACCAATGGGTTTCACAGGCCTTTGGGCCCAGAAAAGATCTTTTTGTTACCCTGATCCCTTTTTAGGTTGTCCCTGTACTGCCTGGGCCAGTCAGTGACCCCAGCAGAGAGCTCAGGGGCGTCCCTGGAACACACTTAAATACCAGTGACCCTGCAAGGGACATTTTTAGTGAGCAGTGATGGCAAACTCTTCTTGAGTTGCCAAGAGGAAAGGAGGGAAAAATAACCTTTCCTTTCTGAACTAGGGAGGTAATTCAATGAGGACTGAGGCACGATAACCTTTATAAGGAAAAAAAGAAGAGGAATGACGCGCTTGAAAGTTTCCCTTGGAGCAACAGTGGTGTGCAGATTTTTCCAGCACCGAGAGCACGCCAGGCAACTCGCCAAGCACCCTGAGGGCTGAAAAGATTTTGCATCTAAATTTACATAGCTCTTAATCAGATAAATGCACGCCATTTAAAAAAAAATAAAAAATGCCAGCTTGCTCTACATGTATGCAGCGCTTCACAAAACACAAGGGAGCCACTGCAGACCGAGCACTGCTCAGAGAGGATGAGAAATGGCATGGCCGACACAGCTTCCCAAAATCCAGCCCTTGGAAGTTCAGTGGAGACTGCAGAGGGACCGAACTGTCTTCTCTCTGCTCAGATCAAGATGAGAAAGCCTGAGCATCACAGAAAAGCAACATGGAGGCTCCCATCAGCAGTAAAGATACTTGTCAATGTAGCCAGCATCTCTGCAGAGAACAGCAGTACCAACAGGAGGGCTGAGCCTCCCCTGACAGCAAAGATTTACTCCAGCCAAAAACCTGCACGCATTTTTCTGTGACTGAGCCCAAGAGATCCATGGCTGGAAGCACTGCCACAGCTGTGACAGTCACCACAAAGTAACTCAGCTTTCTGCTTCTATTTCCCTGATTTAAAATTAAACTTTAGCTCCAGGGTGGTGGTTTGTTTTTTTTCCCTGTGGTCACTTCGGGAGTTTTTAAACCACTGTTCAAAAAGTTCTTAAAAGTTTCTTAATCTTCACTGGAAGGTCAACTGGCTAAACTGAAACTTCTTAAAGAACAGTTGGAAAGTTAGTAAAGGAGAAGTGAGCCAAGTCAATGCATTGACTTTGTTTTGATGTCTCCTGTGAGCAAGGTCACAAGCTGCAGGTTGAATCTTGCTCTGAAATTAGAGAGTCAATACTTTGGTGTCAGGTTTTCACTTGTGAGAGGCATTAAAAATCACCTGCTTCTCCATTAAAAATACCCCGACTTAGTCCATAAAATATAACCCATCTCATAAAGATCTCTCTTTTTGATCCAAGTTTATAGCTAACTTTACTTAAAAGAGGTACTTTCAGTTTCCCTGGAGAAGTTTTATGCTGCTAAGTGCTGCAGGCTACGGTTTTCTAAAGCAGTTTAGTGTTTGCAGTAATTGGGGCAGACAGCTACCTCGCCAGAAATATTTTTCGTTTTGGGGGGTGCGCATTTGTGTAGGATGCAAAGCAGTTGATTTTTTTTTCTTCAGGCTTTGTGATCACTTGCGCTGACAATAAAAAGTGCCCCCTGCAGACAAAAGGTGCAGTTATAGGAACGTATTGCCCACTGGCAGAACAAGCTCATAACACAGTTCCTGATTCTCCCCTGCCTCCAGTCGCAATTCAGCTGTGCCAATACAACTGCACTGTAAATAGGATCACTGAAATCATCCCGGGCAATAATAAAAACCTCTTTTGTTTTGGCTGTGGGTTGGGTTTTTGGTTTGGGGTTTTTTTTGCTATGTTTTCAGTTGTTGGGTTTTTTTTAAATAAAGTTCATTTCATAAGCAATTAAGAAGATTTCTAGGACTAGAGATGGCCTAAAAACCGCTATCTTTATTTGCACATAAATCCAGGTGATATATTCTGGACAAGAGGGGTAATTCCAATACAGCTTAATCATCACACTGCAGATCTTGTAAGTATTTTCAGCGACCAGCAGCCAAATCTGCTTCAGCTTTAGCAAGTTATAATACAATCTTAGAGATGACCTGAAAACAGACTTTCCTGGGCGCGGGAGGAAGGCGAAGCAGAAGGAAGAGAGGAAGGAGACTGAATTCCTCCAAGCTCCAGCCAGCCATCTGTGATTTCAAATGATCAAAACGTAGTTTGCACTGCTAGAAGAAATCATCTAACTGCAAGTTGTGATTAGAAAATTCAAAGCTGTGGGCGGGGGGGTGGGATGGATGTTAATTTTAGTATCTGGGGCTTTCTCTTAGCTTAACTCTTTCCTCACCCCATGTCAGTTAAAGCAGTCTGGAAATTTATGCCAGTCAGAGGTAAATGCCTACAGTGCTGCTTACATCTGAGAAGAAAAAAGCAGCAGTCATAAACTACTTTTACAATTTCACATTATTTCTGCGCCACGTCACAGTTCTAAGAGGACAATGTTTCTACGGTTTAGACAGTAAAATTTCCCACGAATGCCTCACTACTGGAAATCAATGCCTAGCTTTCTGGCTTTTCAAGTTGCCAAAGCACAACCTGATGTGATAGCAATAAGCAGAGAAGCAGCGTGGGTTAAAATCAACTGGTTTGAGTTGCAGAAAGTAAACCATGTTGCAGCCTGGTTAGGGGAAATTGCTTGACAGAGTTGTGAGACAATATATGATGTTTTTCAAGTTAAATGACTGGGAAAAAGATGTTTGGGAATATAGTTTTAAATTTCAACATCTAAGTAAGTAAATGTATTTGAAGCAACAAACTAACTTCTATGGAATGAATACTAATATACATTAAAATAAGAATGCATTCCCTCATGAGAGATGCATTAGTATCAAACATAAATATGCCACAGGTGTGCATATGATATTGCACCTTTAACAAGCAGTGTATTTGACTTGTGTGTAAGCCAGCCAACAGACCTAAATTCGGAAAGAGGTAATTTTATTCAGGCTGGGAAATGAAGAGGGCCCTTGCCATTTGTCTGTATGACTCACCCAGAGCTAACTCCCACAACCTGCTACAAAGGCATGTCTGTGAGATATTTTGGCAGCATCGTTCAGGCAGGCTCATGTACATCACACACTCGCCACTTCTTTTCCTCCAACCAGATTTTTCCTGGGAGTGCAAATAAAGTTGACCTCATTTTAGTGCTGGTTTTCCAAACTGAAGAATTTTTCCGAACATTTCAAAGAAACCTGCCAGTTAAAAACACAGGTCTGCAACTGCAAAAAGAGAACGCAGAGCAATGTTTTGATGGGAGGGAAGGGAGGCGTTTTAAGTCTGTTTTGAAACAGAGAAATCCCAAGGCCTATATAGCAGCTACAGAGGAGGAGCAGAAGAGCTCTAGAGAGGGCTCCATTCGGACCCACAGCAGCGCACTCTTCTCACCACCATTTTCTGTTTCTATTCTGTTCAAAAAGGAAAGATCAGATGGAATTTCTCACAGGACCATAAACACTCTTCATAGAGCAATGTGGTAGAAAACAAGACATCATGGGTTCTTCATGGTATTCCCTAAAGGTAACAAAAAAAAATCATCAAGAAAACAAGGGGAGTAATTCAGGGCAAAAAAAAAAGCCTGGATTTTTAAGGCATTTTTAAATAGGTGGGAGGGTGCCACTGAGCCCCTGGTGACAGTGGTGGTGTAAAGCTGCTGTCTGATGACTGTCACTCAGGGGGTTTCTGCAGGTACAAGCCTGAGCCATTCTTTTGGGGTTCTTTTGTAGACGCCACCACTTTGTAAAATCTATGCCTGCTGCCCAGCCTTTTCTCTCCTACAGCCAGGGACCATAAACCAGACTAGTTCTAAGAAATCTCTGCTGCACTTAATTCCCCAAGCCTCATAACTGATACCAGGGTTCTGCTATTTAAGGAAAGTTTAAATGATATTTTCCAAAGTAGGGACTTTTAAAAAACAAGGTAGAAGATGAACTCCTGAGTGAACTTTCAGACAATGTCACTATTCTTCCCTCCCAGTGAGCCAGGCATGCTTCCAGACCCATGCCTGCCCTACCCCTCCTTCTAAAGGCTCCAGGGAGGAGGTTTGCATTTCTGTTTTGCCTCAGCAACTGCCAAAATGAGTCCATCCAAGCAGAATTTGGCCCAAAAGGCCTTTGGTCAGCAACGGCTTAAATGTTCTGTGCCACAGCTCTCAAGTGATGCAAACAAGCTGTTTCAATCACAGCTCCTTTCCCTTTCGAGGCAGCACGTGGCAACACACCAAGTAAACTGTGGATAAAAGGTAAACTCAGAATCCAGCCCTAGGAGAACAGCTCCAGCTGCATAACGTATGCGTTTGATGCAAAGAGGAGATGAAACTCAATATGCTTTAATGAGTTCTGCTTTGAGATTTTGGTTTATTTGAACCTAAAAATCAAAGGAAAAGTTATTAACTGATGGAGGCTGTTTGCTCGCATGGATTAAATTAAGCAAAACCAAAACCCTTGCAAACCAAAACCCCTCTATGCCATTTTATGAACACTTGCAAAAGAAATGCCTACATTTTATACTCTTCCAATACTGTGGGCCCATCATCTGGCTGCTGATATGCATGTAAGATGCCTCTTGAAGATGTAAACTCCTCACAACGTTTATTAAAATCAGCCAAGGGATTTGGGCTAACATTTCGTAGGAATGGGCCCTGCTGTAATATTTGACACACAGATCTCAATGGTCAGAAAGAGCCGTTCTGCCAGGTCAGGAATGTCAGCCTCTCTTGTGTGCGTGGGGGTACCACATCAAGGATGGACAGCCCTCGTGTGGGACAATTTGTGGTCATATGCCAAAAAAGATGGTGCTACCTTGTTGTTGAGAACCAAAGCATGAGACGGGTATAAAGCTACTACAAATGAGTGTTTGCTGAAATTATGCCTGTTATTTTTATGTTGTTTCCAACCTAAATCCAAGAAAGCAACAGCTAAGCCCTATACCAAATTGTCTGTATACCACTGGCAAAGGAACGAGCACAGCTCCCGGAGCAACCAACCCAGGTTTGCACAGCAATCTCTGGGCTCTGCTTTGGGATCTTCTGGGGACAAGGTCCAAGATCAGGTTTGGGAAACACCTGGGAACCCTCTGAGAAACTTGAGTGTGCTGCTGTTTCTAGTTAAGGACAAGATAAGGGTAGCCACAAGGCCATAGGCCTGAAGAAGCTTTAGCAGCTTCTAATGAGCATAATCAGCTACACAGGGTACAGCTGTGCCCTTTTAGCCAGTGCTTGGGAGAAGTCTATATAAGAACCAGGCCCAAAGCACCACTACTAAGTGCAGAGGTTTATGTAGAAGACTGTCATGAAAGGAGGCTCAGCTTGAACTGCTCTAGCATAAGCAGTCTCAGATATGGTGGTGGCACACCATGGGGCTGTTCCCCCAGCAGATGCCGGAGCAGCTACCCTTCTAGGGTAGAGGGTTTGATGCAGGCAGAGCTTTGGATGATGGGCAAAGCCCTCCAAGCCCCAGGCTGCAGGGAGTGCCTAGAGCCTTGCTCTGAGGCTGGGAGAGATGGCCCTCTGTCCTGCAGGAGGTATGCTGTTTTGAAGGAGCTGTGGTGTCAAGTGGAGTTATAGCAGGAAGTGAGCCGACTGTGCAGCAGTGGAGAAGTTTCATGAGATACAGAGAGTGGGATCTGGTTCTCTGGGACTCAGCAGCTAGAACAGCCTCAGCTTCCATCTGCAATAGAGAAGCAGGCAGTGTCCACTCCCACCACCAAGGCAAGTGAAACCTCTGGAAAAAGGGAAGGATGGAAGTCAGTGACTTCAGGCACGAAAAGGAAAGTTCCTGTACCAGCTAAGGGCTTGTAACTACAAAATAGGTTCACCATGCCCAATAAACAGGAGCCATATGAGCATTTATGCAGAAGATATGGGCCACCTGAACCTAAGCCATGCAAGACCTCTAGGAAAAAGGTGAGTGGTTGTAATGGATGACTCTCTGCTGCAGGGGACAGAGGAACCCACCTGCCCTATCATCTAGAGAGGTTTGCTGTCTGCTGGGGACCCAGACCTAGGATTTTGTGGAGGGACTACCTGAGCTTGTCCAACCTTCTGACTGCTTGCTGTTCTTCCATGTGGGCATCAGTGATACTACCAGGGGCAACCTGGAGAGTGTCAAGTAACTACAGAGATCTGGGGGTGGCAAAGGCTTGGTGGCCCTGGTGATGTTCTCCTCAGTACAGGTCAATAGTTGGCTGCAGATCTGCTGTTGAGGGCAGTTGAGTTCTACGACCATAGAATACTGCTTGTGGGGCAGTATTTGCTCGGGAAGGATAGGATCCACCTCATCAAGCCAGGCAAAGGTACCTCTGCCAGTAGGATGGCTGGTCTTATAAGGAGAGCTTCAAACTAGGTGTGATAGGTCAGGCACAGAGTTATCATGAGCCCTGTGAGAGTGATGTAAAGGGTTGATGAGCAAAGGACCTTGGGTGATATGACAGGAAAGGATCACAAAATCAACAAAAAATGAGGCTTAAGTGGGGTAACTTCCAGCATTTGCACATAAGCAAGAACACACCTATGAGGTACCATTATGGAGAAATCCCCCCCAAACCTTTTCTGGGAAATAAGTGTGTTGGGGTGCTTTTCTGAAGTGCATGTATGCTTATGGAGACAATATGGGGAATAAACACAGTGAGAGCAACCTACGTGCAGCTGAAAAGCTACAGTCTTGCTGGGATTAGAGATGTGGTGTGATGTCTCCCATGACTTGCAACACTTGGAGTGTTGCAATAGAGGGATGTGGGTCCTACGCTGGAAAGGACAATGATGGAGTTTTCCTTGATGTGAGAGAACAACTGGAATGTGTAGAGACTTGCCTGAGGCTGGATAAGGAGCCCACTGAGATCTTAGGGGTGAGGATTAAAGAGAAAACAGCGAAGGGTGACACTGTAGTGGGTGGAAAAAACAAGTGGATGAGGCCACCTATAGATAGCTGGAAGCAGCCTCATGTTTGCAGACGCTGGTCCTCATGGGGGACTCCAACCACACTGATATTGGCAGGAGGGACAACACAGCAGAGTATAAGCAATCCAGGAGGCTCCTGGGTTACATTGATGACACCTTCCCAACCCAAGTGATAGAAAAGCTAAAGAGGAGAAGTGTCCTGCTGGACGTTATACTTTCCCGCGAGGAGGGGCTTGTTGGGGATGTGAAGGTCAAAGGCAGCCTTGGGTGCAGTGACCGTGGGATAGAGTAGTTTGGGATCCTAAGAGCAGGGAGAAAGGTAAGAAGCAAGCTCACAACCCCAGACTTAAGATGAGCAGGCTTTGGACTCTTCAAAGATCTGCTTGCAAGTGTCCCATGGGGCAAGGCCCTGAAGGGAAGATGGGCTTGAAAATGCTGGTCAGTATTCAAGGATCACCTCCTTGAAGCTAGAGTTCCATCCCAACAAATACTAAGTCTGGCAAAATTGCCAGGAGGCCTGTGAGGATAAATAAGGAGCTCTTGGAAAAGTTCAAACAGAAAAAGTAAGCGTTACAGAGGCTGGAAGCAAGGATGGTTTGGGAGGAATACAGGAACACTGAGAAGCTGAGGATGAGGTTAGGAAAGCCAAAGCCCAGCTGGATTTGTATCTGGCAAGGGATGTCAAAGACAAGAGGGGCTTGAATAAGTACATAGGTAACAAAAGGAAGGCCAGGGAAAACGAGAGCACATAATTGAAAGTAGGGGCTAGATGAGCAGTGAGGTGTATTGAAAACTGGCTGAATGACTGTGTCTAGAGGGTGGTGATCAGTGACCCAAAGTCTAGCTGGAGGTGGTGACTGGTGGTATACCCCAGGGGTCAATACTGTGTCCAGCACTGTTTAATGTCTTCATTAATGATCTAGATGATCGGTGGCCAGAGAGTACCCTCAGCAAGTTTGCAGATGACCTAAAATGAGGAGGAGTGGCTGATACGTCAGATGGTTGTGATGCCATCCAGAGGGACCTCAACATGCTGGAGAAATGGCCTGACAAGAATCTCATGGAGGGTAAGTGCCAAGTCCTGCACCTGGGGAGGAACAACCCCAGGTATCAGTATATGCTGGGGGGTGTCTGGCTGGAAAGCAGCTTTGCAGAAAATGCCCTGGGGGTCCCAGTGAACACCAAGTTGACCGTGAGCCATCAGTGTGCCCTTGTGGCACAGAAAGCTAACAGTATCCTGGGCTGCATTAGGAGGACTGTTGCCAGCAGACTGAAGGAGGTGATCCTTCCTCTCTACTTGGCACGGGTGAGGCCATACCCGAGTGCTGTGTCTGGTTCAGGGCTCCTCAGAACAAGAGAGACATGGCCATACTAGAGAGACTCCAGCAAAGAACCGTTAATATGATTAAGGGACCGGAGCATCTCTGCTATGGGGAAAAGCTGAGAGAGCTGGGACTGTTCAGCCTGGAAAGAGAAGATTCCGGGGAGGTGCAAGGTGGGGGGGAAGGATCTTACTAATATATATACATATAAAAATACCTGAAGGGAGGGTCCAAAGAAGATAGAGCCAGGCTCTTTTCAGTGCTGCCTAGTGACAGGACCAGAGGTGATGGGCACAAAATGAAACACAGGATGCTTCCTCTAAACATCAGGAATATTCCCTTTCTATGAGGGTGACAGAGCATTGGCAGAGGTTGCTGAGAGATTGTGGAGTCTCCATCCTTAGGGATATTTGAAAAGGCATCTGAACATGGTACAGGGCAACTGATTTTAGGTGGCTCTGCTTGAGCAGGGGGGGTTGGAGGAGATCACCTTCAGAAGTCCCTTCCAGCCTCAACCACTCTGATCTTAGGGGCTTTATGCTCAAAGCAGCACAGTTGTGAGGGCTCAGCCGTATGCCCAGAGCAGCTTGTCAGTTCTTCCGGCAGCAAATGCTGAAAGCAGAGCAGGAAGGCTTTAAAAAAAAAAAAAAGGGCAAATCAAACCTGGCATTATGTAATGTCTCACTACTAGTCTCCTAAAAGCAATACATGCAGGGTATGATTCACTTGCCCATCACCAATATAACTTGGTATAAATCAACAGTAACTTGAAGTCACTTTGAGAAAAATCAAGCTCACAAAGTATGAGAGTGAGCAGTAATTCCATAAAATAGGGCTGGAGGCTTTCAAGCTCATAAAAGCTAACTCTCTACAGGCAAGGGCCAACAGGCATTCAGAATCCAAAGCATCACGCACCACCTTTTGAGTAATATAATCCCCTGAAACCAAATAAATACAATGCCTCTATGGGCAAAAACACAGAAACAGGATTTAGCAGTAGTTCTTTTTGTCTTTCAGCAGTAGTCAGTCATTAACATAAATGAACAGCAACAAAACCAAACAAGTTTATACCCAGTTCAACACCCACATCCAAAAAATGTGTAACTACAATGGCTTGATTCCTCTTGACAACAACAAAAGAGAATTTCATCTGAAAGCATAAATGCTCACCAAGGCCAATATTTTGCTTTGCAGATTCTGATTGGCTTCAGGGTAAATTATCAGTGATTACAGCTAATATCAGGATACAGTGTGAGGCACTAAAAAGAGGTAATTATGAGGAAATGAGGAATTATCTGCTGTTGAAACAATAGATCAATTATGAGGTATAGCACAGTAGCTGCAGAGCAGCATTCTTAGGCTCTGAGGGTACTGTCTCCTCTTTCTCATCAACCAAAGAGAACCCACAGTTATAAAGCTTAATTACCCTCCAGGAGCTCGAGCTTGCTGACTAATTAGCCTCTTGTTGAGACAATACAGAAAAGGACCTAATTCCAATTGTCTGCAAAAATAGGATGGCACAGGCACAGCCCTGGCTCTTCCCTACGTACTCATCTCTCCTGACTAACCAATATGAATGTAACAGCCTTGATATCCCTGGTTTTGGACAATGTAAAAAAAAAAAAAAAACCAGTCCTCAGCCTAAAATAAAATAAACCCAGGGATGGAAACTTAGGGAGGTGGGGGTATTGATAAAAAGAAGACAGTATGTCTGAGGCAACATGCAATGGCAGTCAGAGTTCTGCTGCTGCTTCCACGAACCGTATTGTGCAAAATCCCCATTTGCTTCTATCAATGCAAGCGCAGACACATTTGCAGTGCCCTCATAAATGGAAACTAAGACGCATTTGATGGCCATGTTATTACAGCAGTTGCATCCTTAAAGGAGGCATGCTTTTTGGCTGCATGGCAGCAGTTAGGAGCAGTTAAGCCCCAAGATTTACAGTCAAAATTGTTAGGAAGGTAAAGGTTGATGGTTTTGGGAGCCAAGTTCTTGTTTAACAGACCACTGTAGTCAAGAGCTAACCCAGCCAAGAAACAGGATCTTGCTGTATACAGCAAAATACCACCAAAAAGGCGCAAAAGCCTCTGGCAAATGGGTTCATCCAGCACCTCCCATCATTCTGGTGAAGAAAATGTTTGATGTCTGGGCTGATGAGCAAAATGGAGTATCTGCAGTAACATGTTACTCATGAGCGAGCTTTTAGATGAGTCTGCTGCATAGCAAGTGCAAATGCCCATTATGGTTAATAAATCAGTGTTGATAATATTTGCAGTTAGCAAACACACAGGAAGGGAACATTTCTGACCACATCTGCTTCATACTGAGATGAGTGACACCTGAGATTTTCCTTCCATCTGAATTAGTTTACCTTGCTTTTTTTGACATTTGAAAATAGGTATTGTGCCGAATTCTCAAAGAAACTACTCTCTGGTTCACTGAGAATAGAACAGAATTCCCCTTGAAATCCACTTCCTCAATGGCCAGTCTGGATTTCCTGCTTCTTCATTGGAGTGCCCTGGTGACAAGTACCTGGGTTTGAACGTTCTCTAGCCTCACAACATCATGTGAGCAAGGCAAAACAGCCACAATTTGTTCCTGGGCAGGTGAGCTCTAGATACCCATTTTTACATCTTGCATCCGTTTACATCCTCAGATCCCACAACCATGTTTGCTCAATCTGGAGATATGTCTTCTCCTTTACGCACATTTTGTTCCCTGCTTAGGCAATGGAATTCTAAGGGTTATAATTTGGTGGTCAAAATACAATGTCTGGTTTTCCTGAAGCCACTGGTCCTGCCTAGCCTTTTTAAAATCTGTATCTGGCAGGTAGGTTATGGAGCAGCGTGACACCAACTGCAGATTATGTATCTATCCATTCTGGATAGATACATGATCTGCAGATGGATAATTTACACGAGCGTGACAACTGCACCAAATCTTATTTCCTAAGAAATTCCATGTAAAAACACAAAGATTAAACCTGTGAATATAGGTGCTCTCAAAAAGCCAGTTCAGTGCGAGGTCAAGATTAATTACTGCTTTAACCAGCACATTGCTGCAGGTGTGCAAAGGAAAGCATCTTTCACACAGGCCCTGGGGGAAGGCATGCTCTGCTACATGAATGCTGCTCATGTTCTCGTTTCTGTTGCCTGCACGAGGTACGCTAAGAAGGAGCTGAGCACAGAAAAGTTGAGAAGGGAAAATGTAAGAGACTGTAATTACAGGGGAGATGCTCAAAGCTGTAAAAAAGCTGAACGCTTGAAAACTTGAAAAGTTTATCCTACGGCAATAACACAAGCAAAGGTACTGGCATTGAACAGCCTTGCGTTTTGACTGAAGTTTATTTAAATTGATAAATGTCTGTAAAGATTACTGTAACAAATAATCTAAAAATAGGGAAAAAAAATCACATTTTAGAAAGTAAATGTTGATTGCATTGAAGTGTTAATATAAGACGGCAGACAGATAGCTCTGGATATTGCATTGCCCTGAAAAACATTTCCCAACACTTGACTTGTCCATTTCCTCAGATAAAGCATTCCCAAGGCCTCTAGGACACAGGGATATGGACCATTGAGCTATACTGTTTCCCTAAAACTGTACCTGAACCAACCCAAGCTCCCCTTTACCACCTGGTTGTGCAGAAGAGTCCAGAAGGGAAGGCTGCACAGGAAGCCTGAACAAGCCACAGCTGGCCCCAGACTGCACTCCTCGATAGCCCCAGGAGGGGAGAACGGGCAAAGGCCAGGGTGTGTGGCAGGCTGACAATGGGGTCTCTTTGCCCGGGGGTGGGGGGACTGAGGCTGCTGTCCCTGGGTAACCCGCACCCAGCAAATCTCAGGTTGCGCTGTCAATGCCCTCAAATGCATCCAGGAATGGCTGCTGACAGTGAGACCAGAGCAGAACCCCCCCGGCAGGAGTGCTGCTCTGCTCGCTGCCGGTTCTCATCAATGCTGGCTGCGGCCCCTGTCACACCCCAAATGTGAAATGGTGAGAAATCCTGGCCCCAGTAGGCTTCCACTGAGCAGAACCTTCTGTGGAGAGGGTCCTGTTAGAGCAAGGCTCTTATCATACAATGACAGAAGCAATCTCAAAGTATTTTTAAATAAGGACCCGGAGCAAACAAAACACAGAACTTGGTAAGAATACAAAACAGATACAGTAAAAGGAGCGTCTGAGATCAGTTCTGCCATATCAAACTATACACAAGCTCTAAATAGGGATGAAGGATAACGAGAAGTATATATATACCATGTGAAAGTTCAATTCCTGCTGGGGAGAAGCCAAAAGATCAGCTTCCCACATCCCACGCCAAGGTCTGTGCAGGCACAGATGAGAGCGAGCTGTCCCCCAGCTTTACGAGCCAGCCAAACTACTTTAAAAGCAAAACTGAATCATTTGCAGGGATCCAAAATCAAACCCTCAAGACAAGGAAAAGATCCTGTGATTTGCTTTTTGAGAGACGAACTCCTACCCAGCCTCACCTGGCAATACCTGGGCTCTGCACACAAACACACGCACATCCCCCAGCTTTATATCAGGGCAGAAGGGCAGTAGCCAGCCCTAGTCATAGCGTAGCCCCAGGGGACAGGGGTCAACAGCCACATCTGCCACCCCTAGAGGAAAGAGATGAGAGATGCTCAAGAAAGAGGAGCTTCAAAACCATATGCATTTTGCTCAATTTAAATATTTAGTTATTAAAAAAGCTCAGCTTTCTGTCTTTAAAAGGAGCTATGCTGTGTACAGGCTGTTGCCTGTACAGGCTGTTGGAAAGAATGTTTTGGGAGCACACAAAGCCTGATGCTAAAAAGCTCTTTTAAATTCAGGCTCGAAACAGTCTGCCTTCTAACACCCTTATTTTTAAGAGCAGGAAAATGCGGGATTGTTCTTTTTTTCCTTCCTTCACAGGGTCAAAAGGGGAAAATACAGGAACAGGTTTTTCGGTGTTCAATGGACAAGTTTTTAGGAGGATTTTTTTGCAAGTCTGCTTTCTACCACCAGCATGAATTAACCGACTGTAACCTCCCCTCCTTTACGTTCACCCCTTTGGAGACAGAGATACAGAACACAACGCTGCTCTTCTTTCAAGGAAACTTCTTCCACCGCAGATGGGAGGGCAAAGAAGGAAGGGAGGAGAGCACTGCCCATCTCTGCAAACGAAGTACAACGAAGACAAGATGACAAAAAACAAATTATGTGGGCCATGAAGAGGCCCAGGGCTGTGAGGAGAAGTCACACCTGGGGTACAGATGCGCTGGGACGGGACGGGGGCCAACTCTGCCTACATTTGTGCTTTGCACTCACTCGTGCATTGGACAGGCGTTGCACACTGATGCTGTGGTGCGCTGCACACCCACACCCACACACACCCACACCCCTCGGTGCCTTGCACACCCGATCCCGCAGAGGGGACCCCAGCTATCACCCCGCCTCCCCCCGCTCCGTTCCCCCCCCCCACTCCCGGGGCAGCAGGAGCC
>JAOXNO010000033.1:2439859-2449860 GCA_028565335.1 Limnodromus scolopaceus
GCCCGGGCCCCCCGGCTGTGGCGGGGCTCCGTCCCGCGGCGCCACCTCCCCCCCGACCGCCGCCGCTTCGCCGGTCGCCGTGGCCGCCCGGTGCGCGGGGCCCGCCGGCAGGTGGCTGGGAGGGAAAGAGGAGGGGGGGGGGCGGACTCTTTTTCCTCGGGCCGCCCGGCGGAAGGATCTCGCAGAGGTAGCGCAGTTAGCAACCGCTTCGCTGCCGTCCCTCCGCGGCGCCTGCGCGGCGGTGGGGACGGGACCCGGCGCTGAGGGGGATCAGCCGGATGCTCCCTGCCTCCGTTTAATTTAAAGCACTCGCGAAACAATGAGGAAAGGCGTTTATTTACAAACACCTTCTTGTGCGGACACTGGGCAAAAGCGCCGAGCTCTCCCTGCTTTTATGTCCGTACCGTGTCTGTGTTTGCTGGGGCAGAGCGCCCTGTCGCCAGAGTTGCCTTATTTACTGCAAGATGTAAGCAGGAATTTACCCTTTCCGTGGTTTATTTGCTTCCTTAGGCCTTTTCCCAGCACGAAGACTGGCAGGAGGGGCTGGCTGTCCCTTTTCGTCCCCTCTGGCCCCACTGACAGAGATGCCAGAAGTGACAGGGAAGCCGGGATGTTTCCTCGCTGCTCCATTTAATTCCTTTTGTCAGCTCCTCTTAAGAGAACTGGACAACTAGATTTGTGAGTGTTCAATTTTTTTTGTAACATAAGTCTTTTTTTTTTTTTCCCCTTTGTTTTCCTGAGGAGGCTGGGGGTGTGTTACGATACAGTTAAGGACCAGGAACAGAATAGATAACTTTGCGTGAAAATCCTGGCCCTGGGAAGATGAGTGGCAAAACCTTGCTGTACCACTAGAGGTTGAAATTAGCAGATAAAAGCAAGAAGTTCAGAGCAAAGGCAACTCATTTTCTTTAAACTCCTTCCAGTATCTGTAGTTGTTAGCTGTGCAGACAGCACACAAAGGAGGATTTCCTCTAGAGATAATAAGCACGGTGACATAAATCAAGCGTAGAGAGAGCAAAGAATTTTTTTTCTCTATTTATTTCCTGACAAATTAACTCCGAATCAGTTCGCTAAAAATTTATCTGTCATAAGCATTTTTAACCCTTCCTCTAGTTCGGGCCACACTTGCAAGACTGAAAAGAAAGGCTATTTTTGCTGCAGCAACCAAACTCCTCTGTGCGTAGAGTGAACCGCTCTTCAAATCCCAGCTTCTCTTTGCTCCTCCCTGCCATTTTTCTTCCTTTTCATCTTGAAATAGGATATGCCCTTTAGAACTAAGAAGGTGCAGAGAAGGGTGAGCTCCCCTGGAATTTCATCTAGCTTTCCCAATTTCATTCTAATTCTTCTGGGTCTCATTGCTTAAGGATCAGTGTTTAAGAAGTCTGTTTACAGCTGTTACTGTTCTCCAAAATCGGTTGGCCCACCGGTGTTTTTTGGCAGTGACCAAGTGAAGATAATTGAGCTGATGCTCTTGCTGGGAAGTTCTTGCTGGAGGTCTGACCGACACCATCCCGAGATTGTCCCACTGATGCAGTTACAGCAGTTCTTGCAAATTCTGACTATCTGCTCAAGGGATTTCCATCAGGGCCCTTCCCGGAACATTCCGCACCTCAGTGCTGGGAGCCTGAGGTGGTGCAGCACATCCTCAGGCTGGCAGACTGTAGAACTGATGGTTTGGCAGGAACCTCTAGTGCTAACATACCGCAACAGAGTAGCTTTTATTAATCTTGTGCTGAATATGCCCTCAGCTGGATATGTCCGATTACAGACCTTTCTCCTCAGGAACAGTAGGAAGGGTCAGTTGAGGCAGCACCCAACTGAGTTGAAAGTAGCACAATAAACTGGTCAGCTACAGGATCGATACTCCTTCCGAAGGAAATCCTGGAGAGTGAGGAGTAAGTCACCTGGCATAGGAGGGACCTCAGAGCAAGTTCTCCTAGTAGTGTGGTCAGTTGAAGGTGAGGTCTCCCAGGACTACTTCCACCATCTGTAGGAGGTGGCCTTGGTCTGGGCACAACCACCCAGGGGTCAAAACAGCAGCACAGTTGTACACGCTGTGAGAAGAAAGACACAGCATGTGCCCAGAACAGCTGAGGGTTACAGCGGGCAGGCTGCCATAAGTAAGTGGCTGCAAAGGCCAAGGGATTTAGAGAGACTGCTGAGAAAGAATTCTTGCTGGTTGCCCCCATCTCTATGTGGCCCAGAGAGAAAGTGAAAGAGGCTACGTTAAACCTAGGGAAAAAAATTTACCTGCTGAATGTAATGAAGCGCACCTGGAGAACGGCCATTGCACCGTTACAAGCAGGTGCTCTGCATGCAGGGACTTGACACACTGTACAAAAATCTGACACCTTGGAACAGTATGGAGACCCCAAGTGCCACATCAGCCAAGGAAGAAATACGCCGCAGCAGCAAGAAGGCCTATTCATCCCTGTGGGGGGAAGTGAAGCATGTCTATTTTAAAAAAATTGGACAGGACAACTGCATGGGCACAGGCAGCAGGTACAGTGGACTTGTGCAGGGGGCTCACAGAAAAGAAACAAGAAAATCCCACATATAAGGAATTTGTGGTACCTGCCTTTCACCTTACACAATGCCTGATTTTTCTTCCACTGAGTGGAGGGAAAGAAGAGGTGCTACAGGACTCACAGCCAAATCGCAATATGTGGAAAAGGGAAGGAGGACACGTATCTTTGTAGCAGACATTTCTATCTGCACTGTTTAAACACCCTTCAGAGGGAAAAAACAGATGGTCTTGTGGTTTGGCTTTGTGTTCTGCTTTGGAGACCCAAGCACTACTCACTGCGTGACTTTTGACCAGTCAGTTAAACCCACAGATGCAAAGGTTAATACTAATTTTCATATCCACCCAACTTATGTGCACACAAAGTCCAGCACGGGCAAGCAAGCTTGATGAGTTCAAATATGTATGCAGACAGCAGCTTCAGAACAAGGATAAATTTACCCTCATGTCAGGTTGGTTGTGAGGCTCAATTAAAATATTTTGTAAAGCATTTGAATATCCCGAGGGGCTAGAGACGTGCAAACTTTTAATAATAATTGCTGCTTGGATTTAGCTGGTCAGAGTTCAGTCTACTGTGGCAGAGTAAGTCTAGTTATTCCTGTGTTTGTGCTTTGACTCCAACCATTATGTAACTTATCTATATTTATTGCTAACCTGAGATCTTTAAAATAGCAAGCAAATTTTGATCAGCCCAAAGAAGGCAATATTGATGTTGGTTTAAAGAAAAAAACAGACTAAACCTTAAAAAAAAAAATTAAAAAGCCCTATTGTTCTTTTCCAAACCAATCTCAGACATAAAATTTGGTGAGCAGCAGAGCTCTCATCCGAAGTCATGTTCATCACAAAAGAGGAAGGGCCTGGAGCATCTCTGCTGCCTGCCCAGAGGCAGGCTGAGCTTGGGCAGTTGGTAGGGGAAATCCTCACAGAGACATCTGAGTGCTCATTGAAGCAATCAGGAGAGACTTGTACGCTGATAGCACTGGAGAAAAACCATACTGAGACTTACTCAGGGCTCAGAAAGGCTGAAGGAGGGAACTTCATTTTGCAAAGCCTGGAATGAAACAGACTCTCAGGAAGCCACTTTTCAAAAGTTGCGAAGAAAGTTACACTATTTTCTTTGTCTAGAGGCATAGTTTGCAAAACAGTATTGTGGAACATTGGGAAAAGCAACAGAAGGCAATGAGAAGAATCCTAAAAACAGTTCATGGTGAAATTACCTGGCAAGACTTTGCCCAGCTTCCTGGGAGTAAGTGCTCATCAAATAAAAATCATCAGCACATTGGAACTCTTAAAGAGGAATGAAATGGGTTTGAGCACTGAACTGTCTTTGACCTCTGTGAAAACTGAACTATCCAAAATCACTAGTTATTATTGCAAATCTTACCCTTTCTGTGCAATGAATCAATCAATGGAATGCTAACTTTCCAAGTAAGTAGTGTGGAAGTCAGTACATACAAATTATAAGACTGTTCTACCTTATAAGTATATTAGCTATGCTGCTTGTTACAGGCAATAATGAATTGCCCTTTGAAAAAAAAATAGTATCCCTGAAGTATGTGGCAAAGGAAAAAAGGAACTAGATGCAGGCTCCTTCCTTTCTTTCAGCTTAAAATGTAGATTCCCACTGCAGCTGGACAGACAAACCCTGGGTTCAGTTTCACAAGCAGAATTCAGCTGTTCCATGCATGAAACTGAAGTTAAATTATTGTCCTGGCATGGAACAGGAAGAAGCATCTGGCCAGTAAGAGAGACTAGCAGCAAGCATGGCCCCTTTCCAAAGTACTCTATGTTGGTTTAATTTTTCCAAAACAGATGAGAAAAAAAGCAACATAAATTCCTTGTCCAAATACTCGTCAGCTTTAGGAAAAAAAAAAAAAACCAAAAAAAACCATGTTTAACAATAAAATAAACTAGCTCGCACTAAATGTCTCAGATACCATTTTTTAATAAAGATTACAGAAAGAGCAGTCATGGCTGCATGTAGCATGCACAGGCCACAAAATTGCAGTTGTGCAATCTATTCCATCTATTTTAAATCAATTGTCAGTTTTAGTGCTCTCCCTTATCAGAAGCTATCACCTGTCATGCAGGGAGAGCAGCCTCTCAGGTATGCAGCCACTTGGTTTTTACTGTAGGTCCACAGAATCGCATGTTAAAAGAAGTCTGCTGACATCAGAAATCATCTTAAGCTGAATCGCAGGAGAGCCAGATCAAGTGTAACATCTCCACAGCCTCTTAGGACTTCATAGCTGTTACTGCGCTGCTTTCTGACAGTCTCTTGCAACTTCTTCCTAACAGCAGGAACATAAATTATTTACTAGGGAAACAAACCCTGCTATTTGAGCTGAAGAAGATTCCCTTACTATCTGTTCCCACCACAGAGCTTCTTGAAACACCAAGACAAACCTCTCCTTTCATCCAGAACGGTGAAATACATGCTTACATTTAGCAAATGAAATACCTCTTTCAGGTTCAGTGATTAATTCAGAGAGGAGAACTGCAGGCACTAAATTAACCTTTTAACCTGATTTATTTTTACTAAATAAATGGCCCCATAATATAATTTTCTCAACCAGAACAGATATTTTCTGCACTTTGCTTTACTATTTGGAAAATGTTCTAACCTATTCCATTCGACTTGGTAATAGTAAAGCATTCAGACTGTCCCTCACCCTAGGGATCACACCTGCAAATCAGTCGTTCTTCCTAAAAAAAAATAGACGGCTTGTCAGAAACGCCTGTTGCAACATGCAAGAACACCAACAGCAGATAGAAATTTATCTCCTTCTCTACAGCATTTCCAATTTCACCCTTTCAGTATTGGCAGTGTGAATAATACAGTGGAACAGCTAGCTGATAGTAATATTTCATGCACATTTCTCCTTAATTTTGTTTCATATCTATGATCTGCGTGCCTGAATCCAAATTACAATAGGGAAAAAAATCCTTCTTAGTTTAACTGTCTATATCCAAACTTTTCTGACCTGCCCTTCTAAAGGATAAAATGGTGCCCGATTTTTGAAAAACTTTTTTCAAATAGTCATCATCTTCCATTAAGTTTAATTCTTGTGTAATTTGATTTTAGAGATGTGTTTTCTTGAATCGCTTTCTAAACTACAATATCATTTCTTATGGCTTTCCTTAATAGTGCTAGAAGCAAAAGAGAGTGGCAATACTGTAGTACAGGAGCAGCAGAAAATGACCTACTTTCACAATCCAAGATCAATAAGTAAATGGGCATTATGGGCATTAGAAACGCAGAGGTGTTAACTGCAATAAATAGTCATAAAATTGAAGAATAACTAAGGTTGGAAGGGATCTCTGGAGGTTTTCTAGCTCAAGCTCCTACTCAGAGCAGGGCTAATTTCAAAGTTAAATGAGGTTGAATAGTTTTCCACATTGAGTGTAACAAAGGCAATGGGTAAGTGCATGGGAACAGACATCAAGGTGAATCAAGATAAGGACAGCTGTGTACTCTTGAGCATACCTTCTCCAAACAAGCCTTCAGCTATAGCAACTTTATCGTGGTCTTCAGGAAGGGAGAAAATGTGAGTAACAACACCTTAGAAATTCATTCTCTCTGGGTCATTTAATACAGGTTTTCTTACATTTTCCCCTTTCAGAACATAAAAATTCCTTTCTTTTCTCCATGTGACTACTGAAAGGCAGTTCACGTTAATTACCTGACTGTGGTTATGCTTCACTGTAGACATCACCTTCTATAATTGGATATTTTACGTCCTAGAGAGTTCACATCAGCACTATAGGAGTTTATAGCCTTGCAAAATGTTTAGTATTTCTGTGACAATTCTATGCATGCCTTTTTAATGGATAATTTGCTGCCCAGTAACACAGTGACTTGTATGTTTCTGTGTGAGTCAGGATCATGTTTGCTGATGCTTTTTTGGATAGAAGAAGGGTTGCAGCAAAACTGGATACAGCAGTCTTCACTTCCTGTCCTCACTCCGGAATCCTTGCTGCTAAGGCCTGGCTTTTCTTCCATTGAAGGAGATAGGAGCTTTGCCACAGGCTGCAGTGACAGCAGGAGGAGAGCAGACACAGATTAGGTAAGGTGTTGGAGGATTTTCTGCACGCTCTGTAAGTATTTAGGGAACTGTGTGATATGTGATCCTAAATACAGGGTTAGGCAGCTTGAACTCTTGAGTTAGACCCAGATATTTCCAGACAGGCAGAGCTACCTACCGACTGTACATCTGAGAAAGTACATCTGAATTATTTCTTCTGGCAAGTATCAAGAGTATGTTAGTGAAATGTGCCTGGATATGGTAGCTTAAGATAGAACTATGCTGGAAATGTTTCTGCAGCTGTTACTTGGAAAACATCTGTGGTACTGTGCATGGAAATTTGTACACGTCTGTTCACACTAGCACAGAGCAATTAATCTTGTGAAACAAAGTATAAATTATTATTGGGAAAGATGAGAAGGAGATTATGCACCAATGGACATGAAACAACTACAGGTAGTTACTGTTTGGAAAGAAAGGAGAAAAATGGAATATTCCATTTCTGGCACAGGGAATAGAGCAAGATTGGCAGACTCTGCCAGACTTCCAGAACTCCAACTGCTAGTTACTTGAGTAAGAATAACCAATGCACTAGACTTGAAGGGTGAATTTTTTTACAGCTACAGTTGAAAAAAACCTTCCATCTGTGATAATTTGTGACAGTCTGTGTTTTTATAGTTTGATAAAGGGAAAAATATACAGGCTGACATTATGTCTTATTTACAGTTAATGATTATCACTATGCACAGTATAAAACACATTGCCCCAAAGAACTCAATTTTAAGAAAAGATATACAAGAAGGTAAACTTAAGAAACCCTGGGAAAGGCCAATGAGTTGTATTTTGTTCACAGCACATAAGATAATTAAGGGATTTTTCATCTCTTGAGGCTTTCAAATTAAGCATGGGTCATTGGAATGTGGGCTTACTGAAATGTAATGGCCTGTTGCATTCAAGAACTCAGATTGGATAATCTGAAAAGCGAGTGTGTAAAGAATCGAGAATGTCTTTGGTAACACAGCAGAGAGTGGCACGATGAGAAATGAGGGGGGATATCTGACTCGTGGCCAAAAATTTGTCACTGACTGATACTGAGGCAGGTTTCTGTTCAGACCCCACGAAGTGCAAGTTGCAATGTGTGATCCACCACATCCTCTTCCAATAGCCATATGTGAGCTCTGTGGGACAGAACTTCTATACTTTGCTATTTTACCTATTTTCTGTCATGATACTTGCATTGCATGACTGAAAAACAGAAATCAAGATGGAAGTATCTTCCTGTTGTTTCATGGATGCTTTGTGCAAAGGGTCTTTCAGCTTCTTAGTGTTTAATCCAAGTTACACAAAATGGATTTGCACCATGTAAATTCTGAAAATAAATTTAAAATATCCATTCTGAGTCCTCGTAACTGAATGCCTCCTAGCAAATCATTTTACTCAACAGCTGCCTGGTTCTACAGTCAGAAAGGTGACTGCTCTTTTTTCCTTGGTTTAACTTTTAATGACTCATTTAAATTCCATTTATGCAGAATCCCTATGATTTTGAAAATGCCTCCTGAAATTATGCACAGCTACCTTTCTAAAAAAATACTTTAAAAAGCCTTAAGTACAATATTGCCTAGAATTATCTTGTCAATTAAATAAAAGAACCCACTTGAAATAAGTGACAAAAATATACAGTGAATGAAACACACCTTCCAGTAACAAATCGTTACTAAAAGAGACCTTTAAGCAAACTGCTAGTTACACGGTCATGCTTAGACAAGCAGAAGGTTATTGAAACATACAGCTTCCTTTCAGACAATTTAACTTGCACTGAAGGCAAATTATTGCCATAAAAGCACTGAAGCACGTTGCTCAGGCATTTGGTGTAATTCTATTGGCTTCTAAAAGATTAGCCTCGCTGCACAACAATGTCAGTGGGATCAGAATTGGGTCTGCATCTTCAGCTGCCATTACCAATACTGCCTGCAATGTCTTCCTGCAGAAAATTGATATATGCATCTGATATTATTATCTAAAAAAGACAGGAAGCAATATTTTAATAGACATGAAGATGCAATATAGATTTCTGAGAATAGCTGTAACGGAAATCAGTGAGACTGAACCAGCTCACAAAGGAGCTGCAAGGGGACTAATACAAAGGGAACCTAAACCTACTCAACACAGAAATTATGAATAATAATTGTATTCACTGGGTAAGTGATGAAATGTGTCACAGATTTGGAGTCTTTCCTGGTTCCTTCCTTTTTCTCAGTGCACAGAGAGTGGAATTTGAACAAGGTGGGGCAACAACAACCCATGAGCAACAAAACTGCAAATATTCTTGACGTGGCACTGGTGAAGTCATCCACGAGTGCCTTCCCCTTCTCACCCTCTTTACGTGAGGGTTTGCACAGGTGTGGGGGTCTAGTTCCCTCTTCCTCTTTGCATGCCAGAGCTATTTCCAAAGGCCTCCGAAATGAGATTTGGTGACGTTCCAGAAGTAGGTTGCATTGGGCACTCTGCTTGCAAGCTTGGCAGTTAGCTCCTAACGCCACTCTAGATCTTTTCAGCTCTGTGTAGAGAGAGGTCTTCATGACAACACAGGCAGAGAATCAGGCTCAGCCAAAAATCCCGTTCACTCTCGGCCATTTCCTTATGCTCTGCTCTCTCAGCATCAGGGATCATGGAATTCTGTGGCTACCAGCATACCATACATGGGCTTGCTCAGAGCTGGGAAATAATAGGCAGGGGCCTGTCCACGGTGTTATTCCTGGAGCAAAATCCTTTTGCATCAGTGAAACTTCTCAGTGAAGATTTGGAATTTCCGTAATGAATCAAGATTTTAGCTCTGCAAGCAATTCAATTTTTAGCTCTGTTTTACAAGTTTTATGCCAGCTACTGTACAGGGAATAAGAACATTTTCTAGGAAAGATTTGTTTTCCAATAGATTTTTTGATCTCTCTTCCAGTAACCTCATCTTGGGGGCAAGAAGTTAGGTTTCTCTGTGGTCAGAAGGGATTCAGAAATGTCTTCTGAGACAGTTTAATGTCTAGAGTGCTTCTGATGAAACCAGATCAGATGGGTGGGGAATAGAACACTGCATTAAAACTGCATAAATTGGATGAAAACAGACCAAATGTTAATTGAGGCAGTGAAAATGGAGGTCTGAAGTAGTTCCCTTCAGTGCTTCGCATCAACATTTCATCTCCTCTAGAAGTCTGATGCTGCTCTCTTGGTGGTTAGCTGTAGTTTGGCCTTCTTTATACGAGGGAGTTTTGCAGTTTAAGTTATACAGACACACTTCCTCTTGCCCCAGGACTTTGATGCAGCTCTGCCAGTATAGGGGTACTTACACTGATATAATTGTATAATATAATCATACAAATACGGTAGCTTTTTTTTTTCCAGCAAACAAAGTACATGGTATCAGTACATGGCAGCTTTATACCAGCTTAAATGGATACATA
>JAOXNO010000033.1:2459433-2472287 GCA_028565335.1 Limnodromus scolopaceus
GGGGTGGAAGTAGTTCCTTAATGTATATTAAGTAGTTCCGTAATATATATATCCCATTCTAAAATGGGATAATCCTGCTTTCATTTTTCTTTTGGAAGTGGCAATGAAAATGTTAATAGCAACTGACAGGCAAATTGTTAACTCAGACTTCACTGTGGATGTTTCTGGGAGGTGTATAGCAGTTCAACCCTCAAAAGCAGCAAAACTTTGACAAAGGTATCACTGTTATTACTCACTTATCTTGACTGAAATTTTTTTGAGTCTTTTCTGAGAAGGTAAAATGGAGGGAGCGATTATCTTTAGAGCCCATGTGTAATAAACTAAAAGGTTCTTTTTTTGCTTTTCAGATAAGTGACAGTGACCTGCTTTACTGGAGGGAACTGGTCTCAAAATGCCTAGCAGATTATTCTTCTCCAGAATGTTGCAAGCCTGATCATAAAAAGCTGGTTTGGATTGTTTCGAGACGTACAGCCCAGAATCTACAGAACAGTTACTACAGTGTTCCTGAGTTGCCAACGATACCAGAGGGTGGATGTTTCAATGAAAGTGAGAGGTTGGTAAAACTTATATGAGGTGTTTTAATTTGGTAGGAATTCTTATTTTATGGAAATGTTAGTGGCAACTCTGTATAACTAGGCTTATTCAGTACTACTTGGGGAAAAAAATTGCCAGCTTTGAAATTACGGGTGAACTTAAGATAGATACATCTTAAACAGAAGAAAGAAGGAAAAAAAAAGGACTTTCTGAACATGGCAGTCACAGTTCCACAAATGCTTTGCAGGGTGGGGGAGGCATTCCTTTTTTTTTTTTTAAGACAGGGAGGCTTACAAAGCATTGAAGTCTTCTGAATTAATTTGTATTTGATATTTTGAACACTGGCTTCTTGCCTGGTAGGAGATGATACTGCATTGAGGGGTACTTTCCCACTTTCAAGGAGCTGTGCTTTATTAAAATTACCTTTCCTACTGTTCCTTCTAGTGAAGACTCCTGTGAAGATATGAGCAGCGGAGAAGAAAGCCTTAGCAGTTCTCCAAGTGATCTGGAAGGCACCTTCTTCTTCGAACTCAACCCTAAAACAAAGTGGCAAGCTCTTAGCTGTCGGTCTTAATAACATTAAGTCTTGATTGTATTAGGCTGAGCTTTTTAATGCATCATAGAGTCTTTTGGCAATAATAAATGAGGTGGTAATCTGTAAACTGTATTAAGGCAAGAATTGCTGTGGTATATCAATGTTTTGAATGCCTGCCTTGGGTTTTTTTTTTTTTGTTTGTTTTTGTGATTTTAAGGAAGAAAAAAAATAAATCCCATTCAGGTCCCCAGTTCAGCAAAAAAAGCTAATGTATACTTCTGTTGTAAACAAGCATAAATGTAGTCCTGTACCTGGTGGTCCAAAATGCTTAGCAGTTAAACATGTTACTAGTGTTCCCTGGCAGCAGTGAAGGCTGATGGCACACTGGGCTGTGTTAACAGGAGTGTAGCCAGTAGATCAAGGGAAGTAGGTTTTTTTTCCTCCCTTTACTTGGCATTCATTCTCAGTTGGAACAGTGTCCAGTTCTGGGTTCAAGGCGTTGATCAACTTGCACAAGTCCAACAGGAAGCTGCCAAGACAGTTAAGCGGTTGTGGGGCACAGAAGCTGTGAGGAGAAGCTGAGCAAAACGAGTTTATTCAGCCTGGCAAAGTGGCCTTTGGGTTTGAACAGCAGCCTTTTGGTATCTAAGAGGAGATTGCTGAGGAGAAGGTGATTTCAGGGTCTTGACTGAGAAGCATGGAGCAAGAATTGAGGAGCTTTGATGAAATTGAAGTGTGAACTCCTCGGTGAATAGAAGAAGCTGGCTCTGTGGGGGCAGTCGAGCGTTGGAGTGGACCAAGAGGGGCTGTGCAGTCTTTGTTCTGGGAGGTTCTCAGGATTCAACATGACAAAGCTCCAAGCTCCAGCTTGAATTCAGCGCTGACCCTGCTTTGAGCAGGAGGCTGGTTTAGAGTCCTCCTGAGGGCACTTCCACTCTTTAGCATTTTGGGTTTAGATCAAGATTGGCTGGGTCAGTTGTGTGGAGTGGTGTGTAGATGTAGTACCAGGCTGAAATGACTTACTGTCAAGTGGGCTGAATACCAAAACTGCTTTAACACTTTACATGGATCTTGAGTTGTGTACTCCAATTACTTTTTTTTTCTTTGTTTTTAAAGCTTGGTTTTTATAAACTTCAGGAATCCCTATTTCAGGAGTATGCATGGCAAGAAGGAGGTTTCCAGTCAATACTAGTTTTCACTAAGGGATGGTATAAAGTGTGTGGCAGGGAGTAATTTCATATTTTTGTTCATACAGATGTTTTTACACTGAAATTCACATTGTATACTTCAGTGTGTTTAAAATCTTAACTTAAAATTCAATCCATGCTATTAGCTTAGACTTATTAACATGGTAAATCTTGATAAGTCTACATTCCTTTTAATATTTAACCCTTGTAGTTGTTTTTCAGTATATTCATGTTATTGATTGAGTCATAATCGAACTTGTTTGCATGCTTATGTAAAGCAGTTAGTGCAGGAAAAGTAGACATAATGCAGTAATATCAGGTAAACGTGATGTTGATGAAGTAGTTAATGTAACAATTTTTTTCTGAACTTTTTTATTGAAGCACAAATTGAAGTATGATTGTGTTTCCATATTGAGAACATGGCTAGGTAGGAAGTGGACTAATTAGCCTCAGAATAATGGCGTGAAGTGTGTTGGTGCCAAAGTAGAAATGAAGGAGCAAATGAGCTAAAGGCTATTTGTAGATGCAAATGTTTTAGAATGGTAAGAGCGGTGCTGTAAGTTCATAACTGTTACGTGATTTCATTTTTATAAAAATGCAAAAAGTTTACAAAAAATGTATATAAAAATGTAAATTAAAAAATGTACAGAAAAAATTTAAAACATTAAAAATGAGCAGAAAATACTGTATTTTTTTACAATGTATGTAACTTTTTGTAGGTATGTTGCATGTAGATAGTAATTTATTGTGTACTCTGTATGATATTAAATACTGTACATCTGAAGACTTCTTGACTTCTTCCTGCAAGTCTCTGTGCCTGGAAGCTCACTTTTGAGATGAAGTACTTTGGTTGCAGGTAACGAACCTACTGAGTCTTGTTTCAGTTGAGAACAAAAAAAATAAACCAAGTGCTGTATTTGTTAACTGGTGTGAGTTACGGGTGGTTACTTGAAGCTTTTGGCTTGCTTTTTTTTTTTTTTTTCTGTATAGCTGGTGTGGTACTGCAGCTGGGTTTTGCTGGATTTGTGGTTGCCACTGTTCCCAGTCCTCTGACTGGGATATCAAGAGACATCCCGGTCTCAGGATGTGGCTGCATCTTGGCAATCTGCAACCCCCCCCCAATAACTCAGCAAAGGCAAACTTGATCCCGTTTCCTTTTTGTCTCATCCTGCCCATCATGCTGAAGTATTTCCAAACGGTGCCTATGTTGCAAAAATTAAGGAATAAGGGGCTGTAAAGGGTTCTTGCTGGAGAGATGTTCCCAGCCATGGAAAGAGGGAGCCGGGACCTGCACTCGGCTACTAGCTTTAGGAATTGTAGAATGGTTTGGGTTGGAAGGAACCTTAAAGGTCATCTACTTCCATCCAGAATCATGGTAGACCTATTGCACCTTGTAGCTTGATACGGATTTTCCCTCTTTTTGTCCTTTTTCCTTTCTTATGCAAAGGATGGAGTGAGGAAAAGCTCCTTCTGCCAGGCCAGCTCTGGCCTCCCTGGCTGCGAAGGGAAATCCTGCCCCGGCTGTTCCCGCTGCGGGGTGGTGTGTGTAGGCTGGGTATGGATGGGGTGCAGTGAGGCTGTCACGCGTTGACAGGAGCGTGTGTGGAAAGAACGGGGCCACTGTTAAAATATCTTTTTTTTTTTTTGTCTTCATGGCCTTCACAACTACTTATTTTTTTTTTAAACAGGAAGGCACTACAAGGCTTCTCACTTCCCACATACAGCGGATGAGGGATGGACACTCGATATTCCTAAGTTCTGTATGAAATTCCCTTCTGTCTAATGACTCGCACTGGAAGTTAATTATATAATGGAACTGTTCATCTTTGAAACACACTGTAATGTTTTAAGAGCAAGGGCTTCCTCCCTGTCTCTTGTGATGGCTTTGAACATGAAAGCTACTGCAGCAAAAGACGTTCCAGCTTCTACTTCAAAGGTGCCCACTGGGGTCACTTCGGTACAGCATCCACCTCGCTTGGGAGTCGGTGGATAACGCGTGTGCTGCGTAGGTGGGCTGTTGGGAAGGGTAGGAAGCCATGGGCAATGTCCCCTGGGTTTACCAACAGCTTGTGGGAGGGAGTCTGTTTAACAAAGCTTGAGGTGTACCGTTCAGCCCCTTTCAAGTCCGTCCCGGCATGAAAAGAAATCTGCTTGCAAGAACGTTGTCGGGTGTACTTCTGTGGTTTGATAATTTAGGCTCAACTTTGATTTTGCTGGGTCAGATAGCTGTGGATCCCTCAGAGGAGGTTTTGCCTGGCTTTGTTCAAAGAATGGGGCTTTTGGTGGTTGGCTCGTTTGTTAATAGCAGAGCTGTGCGCGGCTTTTAAATGCAGCTTTGGGCTTTCTTGTACCGCGAGGTGAAACTTTGAACGCTTGCAGTCTCAAGAGTTTAAATATGCACCCATTTGCATAACTGCCTTGTCAGTAAGACTGGTTTGGGTGGGGATGAGGGGGCTGAAAGGGAATGTTTCCGTGGGGAGGACATCCCCTGGGACGGCTCCTGGCTGTATGGTTTCCGCGTGAGCGCTGGGGTGTTCCTCCCTCTGCCTTTGTGAGACAGCATTGTGTTGCCCGGCTTATTTAAAGCGCAGAGCTGAAGGCTCGCATCAGTGTCGACGAGCCCTGGTTTCTGAGAGGACCTTGAGATGTTACCGTGCTGCTCTCCTGTGGCTGAACTGGGCCACAAGGGATCAGTACTGGGATCACTTCTGTTCCTAGTGAATTGTCATTCCATATTTAGGTAACGATAATGGCCTTTTAAACAGGAAACCTGACTTCCCCGCTGCTTGACCACATAACAAGTGACGTGGAGCAATAAAATCTTTCAGCAGAAATCAAGTCGGTGTGTTCAGGCCCTGGCCTTTAACAGCTCCCTGTTTTTTCTGGTGGAATAAGAAGTATGTTTCTGTTGGTCAGTGCTTAGAGCAGGCTCTTGGCTGTAGTGCGTACAGTGAAGGAAATAGTTGATGTTAAAGACAGCGCTGGCTCACAATCTCATACCATTTCTTTGCTTGCTTGTGAAGGGGCTGGGTTAATAGGTAGACACCTTCTTCTTGTGATACCAGGTAGCTATCAGGGCTTTGAAGCTCAGCGAAATGTGAATCAGTGGATACTGGGACAAGACTAGAAATCAGTTCCTGCAGTTTCCAGTTCAATGTACATTGCACAGGGCCTTTAACAAGGGGAGATGTCTATGTTTCCATTTCCAAACAAAGTCCAACTTGCAGCTGCTGTCTTCAGCTCCCTAAAAACTTGATGCATGTGAGACAGATGGCTCACAAGGGAT
The DNA here is from genome assembly GCA_028565335.1 of Limnodromus scolopaceus. Classification (NCBI taxonomy): domain Eukaryota; kingdom Metazoa; phylum Chordata; class Aves; order Charadriiformes; family Scolopacidae; genus Limnodromus; species Limnodromus scolopaceus. The sequence continues at coordinate 2,464,976 of JAOXNO010000033.1, forward strand.
TTTAAGGATGTACTCCAGGGACCAGCAAAATGCGCTTTGTTAGCATACGGACCCAGAGAGCAAGATCTATTTTGCTGCACACAAGCTAGTGGACATGTTCACACGTGAGCAGCACTTCCACCATCACTGGGGCGAGACTGGGCAGGAGGGAGAGACCGGAGTGGATGTGTTAAGTATAGCCAAGCAAAGGCTGTGTGGGGTGCTCCTGTTTAGCTGAACTGCTTACCACCTTCTGAATGCCACAAGGCAGGGTTTGGATCATAGGTCTCGACTGTCAGGTTTGAGTTCTTGCTCTGAATTCCTGTTGTGTAAAAGCTTTTCTGGAAAAGTCAGAATATAGACGAGGTAATGTCTAACATATGTGCTGACAAAACTGCCGTTACTGACTGGCTTCTTCACAAAATGGCCCCCGTTTGTGCTCAAGCAGAGCGCTGAGTAGTGTAAACTGAGGGCAGTTCATGGTAGAGATAAACATGGAAGTAATCAGCTGGGACTGCTGAGAGAAACTGTAGAATTTATGAAGTGTTAGACTAGAAGGTGTTGGCCAGCCCTAACCGTGGTCTCTGTCTACTATGTGTTACGTGAGCAGATAATCAGCATTATTTATCTTCCAATACGTGTTGCAACTATGATGTGTCACACAGCCTCGCTTTATGGCTTAAGCCTGTAAGAGTCTAGTGTCGTGCATATACTAAAAGGAGTAAGTTGCCATAACAACTGAATAAAATCAATTAGAGTAATAACCAATTAAAATCTCATCCTTAGTGTTGCATAAACATAGCATTTTACTCATGAATTATTAGTAATCTTGCCTCTAGACCTGTATGTTCAGTTCATGATTTGCAATCTCAACAATTTTTGAATTAATGAAGCATTTCATTTCTCCTTCAAAGAGTGCTGGTGGGGTTTTTCTTGGCTGCAGCGAGTACATCTTCATCACAGAGTTGTAAACATTATTAAAACATCTAAATGAAGGAAGCATTCGTGATGGGATTTCCAGAGCACCCGGCGCTGGCTTCATTCCCACCCAGTGAAGTCGATGGGAGAACTATCCTATGGTGAGAAACTTTGTCCTGGACCTAGAGAGGCAAATGCAACTCCTTCCTCTCTCACACACTTCCTCTGTGACCTTCTGTGTATTTCTGAATCGCTCCCTTCCTTTGTCCCCGCCTCAGCAGAACAAGGATAGGAATAGCTCCTTTAACTGTGGCTCTCCGTTGTCAAGGATAAATCAGCTGAAAACAGAAAACTACGGAGCTGTCATGGAGAGGTGGGATGCATAAGGGCCTGTGAGAAGGCAGGGCTTGCAGAGTTTGGTGGGAGTGGAGCTAGGCCACCTCTTTCTTCCCAGCAGGCCATTTCAGTGCTCCTGTGTGGAGATGTGCCCAGGCAGGGATTCACACTCCAACGTAACGTTGCCTTTGCTAACATGGCAGGACCAGAGTTAGCACTGGTTGGTAACACCCCCTGTCTGCCCCAGCTGCTGCAGGAGGAGGTATTCAGCATTTTCCTCTGTTTGCCGGGAAGGTCCTCTCGGGCTTTGCCCACTGTGCATCACATGTGGCTGCATGGACCAAGCTCCAGAGTTGCAGTTGTGCAAGTTACGCAACGGTGGAAATGCAACCTCTGTGTTTACTCTGCAAGGGCCTGTGCGCTTGTTTTCTGGGGATTTCACGTAGCTGTGGGTAAAATGTTTCAAAGGTCAGAGTCGAATTTATAATCCCAAGTCTCTGAGGGGACTTCGGGAAAACATTGCTGTGGTCTAAATAGCAATCTTCTCATGTACAGTGACCGAGCTGGGGATCTAGGAAGTCTTTTCATCCGGAGCCCGATTATTAGCAACGTTAGGGAGCAAAAGGACTTGAGGTGATGCCTGGTTTTGGCTTGCTGTCCTGCCAAGGCTGCGAAAGCAAAGGCCGGCAGTCTAATGGTTTGTGCCGCAGGTGATCGGAAGGTAGGTGCGGTTTACGTGCCAGCTCCGTGCCCGAGACGTTGGCACCACGTCAGACAAATAGGAAGGGAAAGCTGCTCTGTGACAAAGAGCAAGGCAGCGTGCTCCTCCCGCGCCGTATCAGGAGAGCAAGGGACGCTGCAGGTCCCGGTTGGTGCTCTATGCTCCCGCGACAGCCCTGTGACGTCCCTCACTCAAACCAGGCTGTAACAAGCAGTTTTGGTTTATTGCTCGTGAGGCTGAGACCTGCTTATCTTGGACTGCCACTTACCTCATTCATCAGGGCCGTCTTACCAGAGGCAGTGTCCATTGCACCCAGAGATCATCCCTCTGATGCCTTTTGCTTTTCTAAGCTTTTATTGCTCCATTAAATGTAATCCTGCCACCTTTGTCCTGTCTGGGCAATTGGGAAAAGCCACACACTCGATGCTGTAAATGCAACATGAGCTACTTAGATCAGTTGTGAAATTTAATGTGGCTCCATTGAAGGAATTTGGTTTTGTTTTGTGCTCCGGATGCGCACTTTGGTCAGTTACATCCACAGCCTACCATTGCCACGGGAATAGCTGTTGGTAGTATTCTTACAAGCCCAAGTTAGGGATTCACTCTCGCACCCCAAACTCTCTAATTCCACGTTAGTTCTCAGACTGTTGTTTTCTTTGCCATCAGGTGACGGTGATGCTGTGCGCTGTGTGGCTCTTAATGCTTATGAAAACATGGGCTTCTGGTTCAATGTGAAAAACATGTGCACCCTCTCCTGCCAAGCAGAGAGGAATGCACAGTCACATAACACGTTGAAGGCTTGTTCATAGTTAGCTGCATGCTAGATAGCTATTAACTGTGTTTATTATTTGGATGGGAGAAGCCTTTGCCCAAGGTATGTTAAATGGGGGAAAGTTCTCTGAAAATAATCCCTGGTGTGAATCCTTGGTGTGACGGGTGGCTTCCATCTGAGGGTCTGGGCCCTGAGATTTTCTTATCTGGATAAACAGAGCACATCTTATGGATTTGCTCAAAAGTATGGTTAGAAATTAGTACCTTTTTCTTCTCTCTGCAACTTTTTCCAAACAAGGTAGCTGTAGTATTAATACTGAGAGTGTACTAGAAACGTTCTTTCTTTGATTTATGTTCCCATCGCTTGCTATTACGGCTGATTTGGGGGTAACTGACAAAGACTAAGACATTCTATTTTTATGGGCAGCCTGTGGACTATTCTTATAGTGTGTACCATGCCTTAAATATCTAAGTGGGAGGGAATGCACTTCAACTTTTCTTCCACATGGTTTGGTTCAGGAGCTGATAAAGACAAGGATCGGTGCAGAAGAGAGCTCTTCCAGTGATGAGCACTACAGTGGGGCTTTCTGGTTTGCAATGAGACAGTGCAGAAAATGGTTGAATACTGGTGATCTTCCACAAGTTTCTAACAGGAACAGACATTTTTTTGTTGTGGGTTTTTGGTTTTTTTCTCTCCTTTGACAGCCTATAGGATTATTTTGGGTTTCTACAGGAGGGTTGTAGAGGCAGGGTTGTTGGAGTTGTCTTTCCACTCTGCAGTTACGTATCTTTGCACTCATAAAAATGAAGAGGGAAGGAGAAAAAGGAATACTGTGCTAAGTATTCGACCTCGCTTATAACATCTTTGTGTATGTACCAGTTGTGTACTGATACAGTCACTGCTTACAGGGAAGTTTCATAAGGCTGTGGCCATGGCTTTGTAGAAAAGGGCCCATCTTTGCTGTCATCCATGGCTGTTAAGAGTATGCAGTTTCCTACAGACTGGAAAGGTTGGTGTTTGACTGGCATAAAGATGACACGGGCTGGATTCCTAGCTCTGTCTTGGGTTTTCAGCATGACTTTTAAGTATCTACACCCTATAGAAATTTAGCTAATGGTTGTCCCATTTGTAAAATGAGGATCATAATCTCTCCCTATCTCTTTTTGTGTGCTTGGCATGTTACTGCAGTGAACCGAGTGCTGTGCACTTGCTTGCTGTGTAGGTAGTGTATCTTATTCTATTTGCATATAGCAGTCTCACTTGGTATCTTCGGATACAGCTAAATACAAAAGATCACTATAATTAAGGGCTGTTTTGTTGGCTATAATAATGTCTGGTCTCTTATCCTCTCATCTACTAGCTGATTTAATAAACAAGAACTTACCTGTGGTGGTAGCTTAGCACTCTTCTCAGATCTCCAGGATGAATATGGATTAATTCCTTCCAGGGGAATAACAGTGGCTTTACCTTCCTCTGTTGTCTAATCTCTGCGACAGTGCCTCTGCTTCTCTGCTTTCTTCAAGTAACCTGGCAGCAACACTTGACTCCTGAGCACCTACAGTCAAGTGTAATCCTTCAGCTTTTCTTCTCTGGGTTGATTTAACATCAGAGCTCTTAGTCCACAGCTCCTGGTTACGTGACACTATGCATTCTCCAGTATTTCCCACTTCCACCTTTCAGCTCTTTCTAGCGAGGTGGTCCTGCAGCAAAATCTCGGTCCAGGTGGACTTTCATACTCACTGGCCTGGAGCCTCCAGCCAGATTCAGCTGCCAAAGACATCAGGAGCTGGGGCTAGTGCTGGTTTTTGTCCCCTGCTTCCTTTCTTCCTCAGGGATTATTTCAGCCCTCCTAGGACATTAGGACCCGAGAGCAAAATCAAAACAGCTGACTATAGGCTGAACAGGGCCAGGCTCTGCTGCCCAGCACCACTAGGTCTTATGATAACATCCTCCTTGGGGTGCAGCAGGAAACTTTCACTCAGCAGGGGACCTGGCCCAGGGTGTTTGCTGATAAGCTTTGATCTCTCCAGGCCATAGTTCCAAAGAAGAAAAGCCATTGGATCTTAGATGTGTAGCTAAAGAAAAAGCAGGCAATTAACCTGTCTGATGATCAGAGAATGGCACTGTAGAAAAAGGGGACCTTTTTATTCCTACTTCACTGATCAGATAGGCTGATGGCAGCTGCACATGCAGTAAGCACGTATTCACAAACGTAAGTTTGGGAATTAGATGCAATTAAGCAGGCAGTGGGACCGGCCATTCCCGTGCAGAATGCTGCTATTCAATGTCTGGATTTAGAAAACATTTCTTTAGGATATCATCTCTCTTGCTGAGTGAACCACTTTGGATCCCTCCCTTTAATCTCTCCAAGAAGAGACAATGTCTGTCTGAGACAGTGACTCTGAGCGGCTCAGCTGTGTCCTTGTCGTTCCTTTAGGGGTGACCTTTAGTGCCTTTAGGGGGGACTTTTATTTGCAGAGGCTGCTGGATGTGTGCAATTTTACAAATATGCCCTGCTATTAAAAACAATCAACGCATCTCTGGGCCTGAAGGGAAGAGCAGGCAGTGGCTGCAGCTCCCAGGAGCACCGTGTTGGAGTACCACAGGAGAGGCAGGAAGAAGCGTGAGCCACCAGTGTGAATATATCAAGGATGTGAGCAGTGTGGAAAGCCTTTCATCAGTCTGGAGAAAGATCTCAGTAGCCAGTATTTCAAAGTGTCCTTGGAATGAGAAGGAAGCCTGATGGCCTTCTCAGGAGTTTATGGAGACTGATGCTAGCGTTAGAAAAGTTGAACTGTGGCAGGAACAAGGGTAAATCTATGACATGACCCACAGAGAGGCATCTGAGCCGGCTTTGCCAGGTGTACCTTGAGGGGGAAACAGAGCCACTTACTGCTGCTTTTTGCCGTTTCCGACCATCACTTTCAGAGTAGCGGGTTGCTGTACAGGTGGGAACAACATTCCTTCTCTCTCAACTACATAACACTGAATTCGTTTACAAGAATCTCTCAATCCTTTCATTCTTTTATCTTTTAACATTGGAAAATGAGACAGACAACGCCCTTCAGCCTCCCTTTTTCTAGAATTCATCTGACTGCCCTGGGCAGGATCTTCAGCCAAACTTCTTGTTAGAGCCCTGTTCTTCAAATGCAAATAGTGAGCTGTGTTTGTGTCTAAAAGAGCCCAAGTGACATTGTTAACCTCCTGCAGAGCTGGACTTTGCCCAGGTGCTCAGCAGTAACCTGTGCTCTGCTGCCCTTGCTGGTGCCACTGAGGGCTTTCTTGAAGGTCTCACCTTTACATGTCTAACTCTGCCTCCATAAGAAATGCACCCATCGAATGTGTATCCATTGCACACAAATGCAGAGTTGCAAGAAGGTTGATGAGGGGTTTACATTTAATATGGGATGCTCTAGAGGCCAACCTGCAACTGGCATGTCATTCTCCGTAATGAAAGATGAGGATGGCTTCAGATTTCTACAGAAGGCAGGTAAAGGCTTGACTGTTAAATGAATTCCTATTTACACGCTGTTGGCTATACTGATGTACATTTTAATTGGTGTTTATTTGGACATTTTCTTCTACTGCCACAGTTGTTGAAAAGAGACTTTCTGTAATGGAGAATTTGCTAACTCTCCTACTCTATTTAATGGGCTTTGACCACAGTTGCCACTGAAGCCTGCCTTCTGAATTCATCTGTTACAAAAGGTCCACCTGAAGTCACAGGGCTGAGCTTTTTTCTGTATAGCTTTCAGTTCTCGGAGGGTTGAAGCAGTGCCGGCTCTGGTCATAAATAATTTTCTGCTTCACTGGGATTCAAGCTTTTATGTTATTGCCTTCTTTAGATCTTTCCAGTCCAATCTTTTAGACGCTGTGGCATGTGGAGCATTTAGGTCTGTGCTGGCCACTGCTTGATGTTGCTGCTCTGTGATCAGTTTATATCTTTTGGCATTATTTCTTGAGCTGTGAGCAGGAAATAACTCCTTTATTATTTTTTTTTAATAAGCAATAGTAGATGACAGCGCTCTGTATCTGGTACTTATCCCTCAACTGATGTCCTGTGTGCCTCACATTATATAAAAGGCAAATAGAATGTTTTGTGAAATGTACTGCTTCTTGGAGGCGTTAGGTTGTCAGCTCTGGAGATCAAAGTCCTTTTTCAAGTAGCAAGCAGCAGCACACACTTCTCTGTACTTCCTCTTGTCCGTGCTTCAAACCCGACCTCAAGAGGCTGCTTTTTGAGAAGCATGTTTATGCTGTGGAAATTTACCCAGCTGGGTAAAGCCGCTTTCCCGCCTGGTTGGAAAACCCCGCGTATCTGCAGGCAAAATTTGGCTTGGTCGTTTGCAAGGCAGCTCCTTCAGTGCGGAGGAAGCTGCACATCCCCGGGCTACTGCCTCTGTCGATGTTGCCTGAGTCAGGGTCAGTCTTGTAGTGTCATCGAAAGGACTGGATTAGTCTTTGCCCTGTTGTATCTCTCAAGGATACTTCGGATTCAACTGTTTCTGGAGAAGCTGATGAAGGGGAGGTAGGCAGCTGCAGAGATTTGCTTTTGCAACGGTCCTTGTGACACACTCACATCCAAT
>JAOXNO010000033.1:2472387-2483781 GCA_028565335.1 Limnodromus scolopaceus
GATGCCTACATGTTAGATGTAACTGCTTGGAGAATACTGCTCAAGTAGGACTGCTCATGTTCCTAGCGGAGGAGATTTACAGAGATGATTTGGATATGAAACAGGAGCAGCATTTTTCCACTTATGAGCAGAGAAGGTGATTTTTCCAGTAGCTGAACACCTCCATCTGCCACTACTTTCTGAAGGAGCTGAAGAGATTCATTAGCTCCGAAACTCAGGTCTCATACGTCCTAGGGTTATGCCAGAGGGAAAACTTTGGATATAAAATACCTAATCAACACCTGATTTTTGCAAATGCTTGAGTAAGCTCTTATCTTAGTAACAGGGTTTTGAAAACAAACAAGCAAGCAAAACTGTCCCGCCTTGCTGCAGGCTGAGTTAAAATAAAGTCAGAATGCTCCTGAACTTCAGGAAGTCTGAAATTCAAATCTGCACTTTGAGACCAGGCCAGTCTTTTAATTTCCATTTCAGAAGTGGAAATACCCCAGAGTAGATTGAGCCAGGAGTAATTGTCCAGACCATAGCGTCTTAACAGAAAGTTTTGAGCAGATAGGTAAAAGGAAAGATCTCAAGCGATAAGATGGAGAATAGCTATTTTACCATTTTATCTTCAGTCACAAGGATTTTTTGAGCTGATCAATGATGCTGATTGTTTTGTTTGTATGTGCAGGGAGGCGGATCTAGGCTGGAGCACAATTTCCAGAAAGTGGGGGGCTTGGGGTATGGGAAATGGCTTCTTCTATCAAGGCCAGAGTAGGAACATTGGATTCTGGACATAAGACTCTCTCCTTAAAGGAATGAAAATAAACTATTTGGAGAAGCATATAAAAAGACTTAAAGGCTAAAGGGTGGCTAGCGATTCATCTCCAGTTTGGCCTGCAGCTGAGCCCATCCTTGAAACACGGGTTCCCATACCACGAAGCTGTGACACTTTGCTCCGTGTAGCCACCCATTACGTTCCCATTATGCTGGCATTTGGTTCCCCACATCCTGATCTAGCAAAATGTTAACTTGCTCGAGCTGCACAAGCCCAGTTAATACCCCAGTGGAAGAGCCTCCAGCCTGGTCTCCAGCTCTGCACTTTGGGCTGGCCGGGTTGGCTTTGTGAAGGAGGTCAGGTGTCCTGTGTCGCAATGTGCTCTGCTGTGTCCTAATAGCAGAGTCTCAGCAAATAGTTTGTTTTCACTTTCCTTTTGCCACAGCTGTAGGTTTTTTTCCTGTTTGGCTCCAGTATGGTATTTCTTCCTCGGCTCACTATTGCCTTCCCTGGCCTTCCTCACGTAAGGTCTTACTTAAGCCACAGGTTTGCTATGATTTATAGTAGCCTGTATGGGGTACAAAAATCCAGACCCATTTCTAGCATAAGTAAGGCATGCAAATCTTTTTGGTACATGTTTGGAAAGGTACCTAACTGTGATTACTGACCTGAACCTCTTCATGACATTGCTGTGCCCTTCTAGGTAACAAAATCAGGACAATTTATGGTCCTGCCAGTGGTTTGAAATTCTCAAAATGCTTTAACTTAAGGGCAGCAAAACTTTCATCTTGCCAAAATAAGAGAAACAAAAGTGAGATGGGACCAAGAACTCGATGGGTTTTTTACCTTCCCCTAATTGGGAAACTCTTGGAGGACAGGTTACTGTATACAAAAAAAGCAACAGAGGATGCCTTTGCTGTTTATGTGGTCTCTTGATAATGGCAAAATACCAGCACTTTTCATGGTTAAGCTATCAGGCTGTTTCCATGAGAAAGATTTAGACAGAAATCCAAGCTCAGAGGTAGAATTTCTAGTTTTAAGTGGATTGACACAATAGGTACTCACTGATGAACATGCCCTTTCTCACCTTTGGCAGATAAATCTGCAGAAGCAGATGTAACCCCACAGGATATCATTACTCCCTGAGCCATAAAGGACATAAAGAAGCAAGATGCACTGTGTCTCGCACCGCTGGTGGTGCCTGTGCCAAGCCTAGCAGAGGAATTGCTGTCTTTCTCCAGGGCTGTTCATTTATAATCTTGCAGAGAAACTGCTGCTGACAGCTGGGAAAGATCCAATCCGGTGTAGCCAGATACCTTTCAAGCCCGCCCTTTCAAAGCACATTCGATAGCTCAGACACAGCTGTTGTGCAAAACCAAGCTGATCCCTTTTTCAGAGTGTGTTACAAAGACTGGAGGCCTTTCTGCTTCCATATTTACTCACCCAAACCTATCTTGGGCCTTTATAGATGGCTTGACTCCTTCACCGGTACCTACACCCTTTGCCAGTTGTATTGTGGGCTGGCCTCTCTTCATAGGAGAAGACAAATGGTAATGTGACCACAAAATGCTCCGTAGGGGATGTCATATTCACTTTGCACATGTGTTGCTCAGCACCATCAACACCAGCAAAATCTCAGCTCAAAAGCCAAGCAAAGAGCAGGGGGTCAAACCCTTTCCGAGGACAGGCGTTCTGGTGTAATCTCACGCTGATACTCGGCCAAATCAGTCCTCCTGATTTTGAAACAGCCTAGATAGGTGAGTCTTCTGCAAGCTAAGAGCTGGCCAAAGGATGCCCACAATGTCCTCTTGGTGAAGCACAATGCATTTAAGCCGAGACACAATCTTTCTCTGCTTACTTATGCTTTGCGCTAGGCTGATAAGAGTAATAAAGCCACTCCTGCAGGGAGATGGGAGCCTGCAGGGCCATGGAAGAAGTGCTGAGGGACAGCTGTCATTAGTCTATAAAAGAGCCTGTTTGGTAAGGTAAGGAATGGGTAAAGAGAAATCACTCAGCCATTCCATTTGTTTAAATTTATAAGAGGGAGCTGCAGATTATTCTATAAAAAGGAGGCCTGTGGCTGTCTATAATATTCAGATGGCAAATTTAAGGGAAGGCTTGATGGAAATGCAGATAGATGAGACAGATTACGGAAATGGTAGTCTTTTCTTCTGTCTGCAGTTGATGGGAAATGGCAGGGAAATGCTTTTGTGTAGAGAAGCATGTTAGAGAAGAAATTGTAGGAAGATAATAGATGTTGAGGGAAATGATTTCTTAGCTGACTTCACACAGATCCCTAGGGATTTGGAGGGCTTGATGGAAATCAGACTCTTCTCTTAGGGTTCAGCTTCGTTAATGTCAGCAGAAATGAAACTTCCACAGATGAAAACAACCTGCAGATAGGGAGAGCTGGGGGAGAAAAAAGAACTTACCTGACAGACAAATCATCTAGGACAGAGGTTTTTAAAGTGCAGCCTGCGGGGCACTTGAGGCTTGACAAGCCTCTACATGTAGCCTGTAAGGGGATTTTTTTAAACCGAGGCATTGCATTTATCTGGGGTATTGCACTGTGAATGAATGTTACGTGATTCAAGCCTAGCAGCCCACTGGTGGAATGGGTGACTATGAATGTGACTAATCCTATCATAGGGCTTTCCTATCAAGAACTTCCTAAAGTTTTCTTTAGGCATGAGTGTTAGCTGTACTAAGAAAAAAAAAAGCCTTTGGAGGTTAATCTCCTGGAAGTCATGTTTTATCCAGTGGTTTCATTAGCTTTCTCAGGGAAATAGGCTTCAAGAAAAAAAGAAAGGAAATAATAAGGGCAGTTTGATTTTTCTCAGTGCTTAATGTCAGCCTTAATCAGTTATCTGAACTCCCTCTCTGTTTCTTACTGCATTATTGTAGGGCTGTTCTGGGTAGCCTGCCATGAAGTGGCTGGAACAGTGAGAATCTATCTCTTCTGCAATCTGCATCCTCTTTATCGTGGCCAGGGAAAAACAAGCTCAGGGCTGTGTATGTGTTGAAATACTAACAAGTAGGAGAAATGTGGCTGCAGAGTTCCTGCAGCCCTCAAGGCTGCGTAAAATGGGTCACTGGAAACATGTCAGCAGAATGAAAGGAGAGAGGAGACCCTGTAAATCCTGGGGTTTTCAGCTCCTTGAGCACAAATTCAATGCTAAATTACTTTCTGACTTGAGGGATTGACATGTGCTAAAAAGCTTTGCTACAAAGAGGGGAGAGAGCAGCAGAACATTAAATGAAAGGAAAATCCTATGCCTCGGAAAGCATCAGTGATTTACTAAGACATTTGAGGATTTCTGGAAATGCATTCCCACTTCAGTACCGCATTACGGAAGTGACTTTCCATATAATGAAGAAAATTCATTGTGCACTTGTAGAATCCCCCAGCATCCTCTCCTTGCACTTCAAAGGAAATGCCCAGCATTGCCCTGCTCGTGTCAGGGAAGGTACGGTGTAACTCCCCTGTCCCAGTGTTTGGGACAATGTGGTAGATTCTCAGGTAGGTAAAAACCACGTGCTCCCTTCACAGGTCGTGCACTTCGGCAAACTAACACACTGCTTGGAGTCTGTAAAATTTAAGCTTGGAAATTACTGCAGAGAGGGGATGGAAGTAGCCTGTAGGGAAGTGCTCAGGGGGTAAAATGTCATTAACTTGCTTCTGCCTACCTCTAATTAGCTCAACTCATCCTCTTCTCTAGCTGTCAATGACCAGGTAGCTGAGGAAGGCACAGAAGCAAGCATCCCTCTCCCTCACCTTCCCTGGCTCCCAGGTGAGAGTGCTTTACAAGGAACTGGGGAGCATACCAACTCCTAGCTGAGCCCAGGTGTAGAGACTGCCCTCGTAGCGAGCTCCTTGCTGGTTGTAGGGAAGCTGGTGGCCACGTTTCTTAGCAGAGGCCCCTGGCTGCAGAGGTGAAAGGACTCTTGCTTCATTGCTCCTCTTACAGCTACTGCCAGCAGTTAGACTTTGATATGTAAGTACACACAGTTTTTCCAGTTGTTTTACTAGTAGTTTATGCTGGTGGCTGCTGTTTAACTTGAATAGAAACTTGTTTATTTGTGGAAATACAGCTTGACCTCATCTTCTTTCAAATGCGGGTAGAAGTTCCTATTTGTCTGTAGAGTGGGGAGCCTTTCTCTCAGCTCGGTGTTATCAGGCATGAGGGTAGGGCAGTATGTACTGTCCCTTGAAGAAGATAGGCTTGTTGGTGTCAATTCGTCTTGTCTTGGAAGAAGTTGAGTTGAAATTTACCCTCTGTTAGAAACTTCTGTGCCAGCACAGCATTTTTCTAAATGGTTGAAAAGATGATCTTGGGGAAAGAAGGAAAGAGTCTTTTTTCTCTAATTAAGCTGAAACAAGCAAAGCATGCACTGAGGAGAGCAGCAGTTACCTTGTATTGAATCCACAGTTCAGTAGCCTTTTGGGTTGCTTCTGGCTTGTTTCTTCTTTCTGGGGATAGATGTGTTATGTTGTCTGCCAAATCAGGCTTGTCAAAGTAGAGGAATAAGAAGAGAATGGATGAATAGAGCAGAGCCAGTATGCACCTGAGGAAGTGAATGGACAGAGAGCACCAAAGCTCATGTAGACAGTGTAGTCCTGCTACCTTTGATCCCCAAATACTTGTTGAAGTTCTATCTCAAAGGTCCCGATGAATTGCAGTGACTTTTTTACCTCCAAGTTTTAAAAGCTTCCTAGAGGAAACACGAGTATTTCAAGGGCTTGAAACTGCATCTCAATAAAATAATAACCCATGAACTCAACTTGCTCCGTTGAGAAGTCCTAAACTTTTTAGAGCTGGATAGTTGCTCTCCATTCACTCAGAGCTGGTGAGTAACACGCTCTCAGCGGAAGGGCAGAGCATTTGAGAATCAGAGCTGGGAAATAGCGGGAGCTGAGGAGCTCAGGGACAGGAAGGGAGGGGGAAAAGCAGTGTTTCTTCCTTCCTCTCAGTCATTTCAAAGCACTGGAAGAGCTTGCGATGTCAGCTTCAGAGGGCTGTGACTGTTTAAATAGAGCAGCAAGCAAGCAAAAGGCTTGTTGCCCTGTGACAGGGTCTTCTGGCTTTTGGGGGTGGGCTGGGGCTGTTTGGACTCTGGAGGAGTTTGGAAAATCCATATTCTGTTGTTGCTGCCCCAGGATCATACTTTTTCCATACAAAACTTTCCCGTTGTGTCTTTGAACAAGTGAAAATTATGTCCACAGAACAGAGGTTTGGAGCTAGAACAGTGGTTGTTTTTACGTCCATTTTAAGTGCTTGTAGTTTAAAGTAACTTCACAAACATGCTAGTATTGCTGGTGAGCGCATGAACTCTGGAAACAGAGTCATGTGCCCAATACCACTGACAGGTCCCAGGCTCCTTCCAGAGGGAAAAAGCGGAAGGAGATTTGGCTCTTATTTGCTATTAATTCTAGAAGAAACCACAACTTCCTCTGTGTGCTTCAAAGCACAAATGAACTGCAAGGATCCCGTTCGCTTTCGAATACAGCGAGGTACCCAGCCTCTTGGGGAAAGCTACCGTACCTCAGTATCAAAAATAATCTCAGGCTCTCATGAGGAATGAGGATTTTGCTAATAGCAAATAAATTCACTCAGGTTGAAATAAAGAGCTAAAAGGGCCCGTTGCTCCCTGTGAACTGCTGGAAGGTGTTGCGGAGAAGGTGGAAAATCCCATAGCATGTTTGCGATGCAAGGTAGAGAAGAGACCATTTCAATGTCGCCATTGAAATATATTTGGAGTAAAAATGGTACGTGGCTGACGTTTTGCTTAAATCAGTGCAAGCTGGAGGCAAAATACTGTGTAGATCTTAATGAATTGAGCATCTCTAGTCTGACGTTGCTGCCCTAATGGGTTTGGAGACAGGGCAAAGTCTGAATCTAAAGGGAACTGACAAAGTGGACTGAGGGAAGGGGTCCTGTCCTGGAGCAGTGTGTTGAGCTAGGTAGCTGTGCCTCCACCATTTACCAGTGACGCTATTCAGCATCAGTACTGGTGAGGTTCAGACAGCACCAGCTGGTGACCAAAACTTCTCTGTTGCTGGTTAAAATAATGCTGTCTGGCCTGATCCTGATGACTGTGTGACTCACATTTCTGTAAAAACACAGTTTTGAAGGATCTGTGTCATCATGTACCCAGTCATGGAGGTGAGTGGCCCAAGGAAGTGGTTGAGTCATCATTCTTTGAGGTATTTAAAAGACATCTATATGTGCTGAGGGACATGGTTTAGTGGTAACTTGGCAGTGCTAGGTTAACGGTTGTACTTGATGATCTTTACTGTGAGGGTGGTGAGACACTGGCAGAGGTTGCCCAGATAAGTTGTAGATACCCCATCCCTGGAAGTGTTCAAGACCAGACTGGATGGGGCTTTGAGCAACCTGCTCTAGTGGGAGGTGTCCCTGCCCACGGCAGGGGGTTGGAACTCGATGATCTTTAAGGTCCCTTCCAACCTAAACCATTCTATGATTCTGTTTTAAAGGTCCTTTCTAACCGAAATGATGCTATGATTCTATGACTGCCACTGCTTGGGAGGCATCACACAGGAAAGAAGAACAGGCTTGAATCGTTTCCTCTGTCTTTCAGATCTTGTGTGTTGGCAAAGGGCCTCCTGATATCTCCCAGGCTTGATTATACAGAAGTAGGCATGTGGTGGGCTTCTGTCCTAACCCTGAAACACAAACACTTATTCTGGGTATGAGTAGCAGAGAGTAACTGCGCCTCAGAAGAAGGGTTTTTCTGTAGGTGTGGTAGAAACGTGGGCTCCCTGCTGGCAGGTTAGTCTGAGGTTAGGCAGAACGGTGACTAACCTTAGGAGAGGCTGGGGTAGGAGGGTGTGAGCGTGCTGCTATTTATGCAAACATCCCAATCGCTCAAGCAATTCAGAAAATACCTCAGAAATTGAGGAAATATCACATGGAAATATCAGCTGGGTAGGGCAAATAGCTGCGGCGTTACCGGTGAGGAGGTGGAACTGGTGACAGCTTGGGAGCGTGACACAGATGTGTAATCAGACTTACACCTTCACCTCGATTTGCCTGGTCTGAAGGAGGAGGAGGAGGAAGGGAAGCAGGCAGGGCTTCCTGCCCATGGGTTTGTAGCCGCACGTCCGAGAGGACGTCTCAGGGGAGGCTGACAAGAAAGCGATGCAGAGCCGGGGGTGGAGACAAAACACGGCCAGCTCAGCTGGGAGCTGTGCAAAAGCTGGAGCAGCGGCTGTGACCTCATGCACATCATAAAATATCTAGTGGTGGTGGAGGCAGGATGCAACAGCCTTTCTCTCCCTCGCTGAAGCGGTGGAGGCACAATCCTAGGGCTGGTACGGGAAGGAGTCCTTTGAGTGGCAAAAATATCCCAATGGCATTTAGCACCGTGACCTTTAGGTGCTTCCACAGGCTGGAGTGTAGAAAATGCTTCGGGTGAGGCTGGGCTTAATGTAAATCTGCTGTGAATCACGCTGGTGTGATGCTGTCCACGGCATTACGTGGTCTCCCAGTCCCATGCATTTGAGTTCTGGGCAGATAAACATCGTTTGCTTTAGCATGACAAATTAAACATTTGGGAGGGTCCATTGCAGTCGCCTACAAATGCAGGGTGAGTGTTGAAGCAGGTAACACTTACCATGCGATAGACTTGAAGCATCGTTTAACTATTAGTTTGTGTTGGCTGTTATTTCTAAAGTATTAAAAGTCCCAGCTTTTGAAGATGTTTGGCGTGGAAAGGCATTTCACCCACCCTCCCTCCCGAGTTGTGTCGCTCTCCAGGAAGCAGCTGAATGCCCTCTAGCCCCGTGGCTTTCCCAGTATCGCTCCCCTCCGGCTGGAATGATAACCAGTTGTACCGTCAAACAGGAAAAACTAGGCTCAAGTGAAGCTCAGACAAATAACTGTAAGACAGGCTGGTTGTATCAACTGGTACCAGGGACTGAATGCTTCCTGGGCGACAGTTTGCACAAAGCCTGGGCAAAATGCTACCCTGACTCCTGTATTGTCCTCCTGCGGCTGTCCGGAAAGCTCTGGGTAATGTGTCTGGGTAATCCAGGGGGATTTTGTGTTTCTGATGAACTATGTAGTTTACTCAGTCATTTGACACCTGTATCACTTACTCGGAAGTACTGATGAAACCAAGAAATACTGTACAAAAGTGATCATGATGTGTCATCTTCACTAGCTGTGTTTTGCACTTTACAAGGAGCAAATCTTGGTGTAGGTTGGAATGAAGGACTTTGGAGTAACTTAGTAGTTTCTTGTAGGGTTCACAGGCTGAGCTAGATAGCAGTACCGTTCCTCAGTCTCTCCCTTCTTTATCTTCTCTCTCTGGAAGTCCTACGCTGCAGGCTTGGACCCATGTTACTTTTTAGCAAATAAACTTCCAACACTGTCTTGGGGGAAGCGTGTCTATGGAACACAAAACCTGGGAGAAATTAGGAAAGCAGTTCATCTCAAGCTCCCCTAAGCTTTGGTCCCACCATTGCTCCTCTTTGGGATTCAAGAAAAGGAAGATCCTAAATGTGTGCCCTCCTGACACTTGAAACAAAAACAGTGAGATCATGTACTCAAGCATCAAAGTGCTCTGGTTCTCCAGCTGCTCCCCGTGGGAAGCTTCAGCCATTGCAGTACTTCTCTACTATTATATGTGGCACACTGGCTTCCTGTGACACTAACAGCTTCCAGCTGTTTCCAGGTGTGCAGCTGAACAGTAACGTTCATATCTCAGCTTAAGACTACTAAACCTAGAAGCTTTCTAGCTAGGAATATAGCGAGTTTATACATACTAAGAAGGCACTGTGTGTAAACTTGCATCTTCGTGCTTCTAACAAAATTGCAGATATATTAATAGTAAGTTTCTCTGGACTTGGAAAACAGGAATTATACTTTCCTAGATGACTATCTTTTTCAATGCTGGCATGCTTTTAATGTACTGTGGTAGCATAGTTCAGCAGTGGGAATCCTTCACAGAATAAATTCCTGAGCCATGCTGGCTTTAGTTATGCCGTGTAGCTGTGTTAATATTCTTTCAGGCCATAAGCACAAGTGTGTTTTGGTTAACTCAGCAGTAAGCCTGGTATTTTAGGCTGCATGCTAAGTCAGGCAGATGTGCTGTAGCAGTTATACCTGCTGATTTCCAGGTGTAGTTGCAAAGAAGGGCCATGTAGTCTCCCTGAAGGAGAGCCTGGGCTTTAGAGCCCAAAGCAGGGCGGTGTACAACATACAGACTAACAAATGGCAGCCTCTGCCTACTCCTGTTTGGAGTGATGCCTTTTGTAAGATGGGACCAGCCAGCTGTGTGATCATCCAGAAGCCTCCTGTGCTTGGTCTGAAGAGCAAGACTTTGTCTGGAAGACGATGCCAGCCTTTGAAGAGCAGTGCAAAACCTTGTGGCCTTCTTGTTGTTCTGATGCTCTCCTGCTTTCTGTTGTCAGCCACAGAAGTACTTTGCCTACACAGCAACATGCATCTTGAGTTTGCTCACTGGGGCTTCCTTCCATTCTCTGTAATTGGGGAACACCTCTAAATGCGTTGGGAAGGCACTGATGATGGTCAAACTGTATAGGAGTGTCCCTTTCCTTCTGCCCTGGCCAGGACAGCGCAAACTCTCATGGGCTCTGACTGGGCATGGGAGGCATTTTCCGTGCCTGCTGCAGAGTCACCATGGGCAGTGATGCTGTATTACTCCATTTCTGGTGGTTTGGTCTCCAGCCTCCTCTTTCCACCCACAGATGGTCCTGTCCACTTTGTCCTGTTGGGAGTGCTCTGTCTCTCCAGGGCGATATGTTGGCTGCAGGCTATTTTTCTTTCTCACATTGTAGGCTTCAGCCAGTGCCCCAGCAGTGCAGGAGAAAGAAGGCTTTCTGTCTCCGTCTCCTTCTCCTCTTCATCTTGCAGGGTCATCACCATTCTGTGCAGCAGTCTTCCTCCATCCTCCCTCAAATGAAGGTCCCTTTACATTGCTGCAGGGTCTGTAGAGTCTAACCTGCATTTCTTGATTTCCAGGATGCCTCTGTGCTTCTCCCCACCCAAAAACCTACCCTAAACCGTGCTTTGCTGCAGAACATCAAGACCAGCCAGTTCCACAGGTTGCTAATGCTCTCGCCTGGGAATTGAGCAAAGAGTCCTAACCTGTGTGTTACATGAGAGGAGGAAGCCCTCCTTTTATCTCATCTCTTTCCTTCTCTTTTTCCTTCCCCCGGTTTCCTCTTTTCATTCCCATCCTGACACCTGGTCGCTTGTTCCTTCTCAGCTGCATCCCATGTCCATGCCCGTTCCTTGAGGACCTGTGCTGGCGTCCGATGACACCGGGCAATGCCATGGCACTGGCCAGCTCCAGTTTTATTGCTCCACAATCACTAACAGAAATGACAAACTGGGAAAAAATTTAAAGCTGGTGGTTCAGAAATACTTCTGAAAATCGCCTGCCTTAAGGAGGGCAGTGGACAAAAAACGAACCGACCTCTGTGATGAGAGCAGGTGCATGTAACACCTACAAAGATAGAATCATAGAATCATTAGAGTTGGAAGGGACCTTAAAGATCATCGGGTTCCAACTCCCCTGCCACGGGCAGGGACACCTCCCACTAGAGCAGGTTGCTCAAAGCCCCATCCAGCCTGGCCTTGAACACTTCC
>JAOXNO010000033.1:2483881-2495973 GCA_028565335.1 Limnodromus scolopaceus
GATGGGGCATCCACAGCTTCTCTGGGCAACCTGTTCCAGTGCCTCACCACCCTCACTGTAAAGAATTTCTTCCTGGTGTTAATGTTAAAATTTTTCCTGTGCAGTCAGCCAGCTTTGACTGTCGTCTTCTGCCTACAACCTGGACACTTGGATAGATTCTGTGTTGTATGAAAATCTCCCTTCCCACTCCATTTTTCCTTGCTTGGCTGCCATCCGTGGCGCTGGTGTCTGCCGCTCCCTAGTGGTGCTGAGCCCGGAGTCTCCCGGGGAGCTCTGCTGTGCACCAGCTCTGCGCATCCCTGCTGAATATTGTCTTTTTGTCTGTACATCCACTTCAGTCCAGGCATCCACTGCTGGACCATGCACACGAGTTACTGGGCTCCTTGTCTCGCCCAGTGCAGCCATTCGCCAGGTCTTTCCTCAAACCAGATTAAACATCTTCCTATAAGAAAGGCAAAAAAAAAATATTCTGAATATTGGAAGGTGTGTTGCACAAACGGTTTAGCTACAACAGTGTGTCTTAAGATCAGTGCAATGGAATAAAATTGCAAATGTGGCTTGAAAAAAAAGGAGAAGGCTTTTTTTATTTTTTCTGGCTTGCTGTTCGTGAATCCTGTGGTGTGACTGCAAAGTGAGACACTCACTGGCGCTTTTTTAAATTTTTTTTTTTTAAGTATTATTTTACAGAATTTACTTCTACTGTGGCAAGTCTAAATCCTGTATCTACATAATGTGGGCATTTAAGCTACCCCCATGCCCTAGTCCCATACCCGGTGGCAGAAGCAAAGTCCCTCATTTTGTTATGCTAAGGTGGCATGTTATGTGGATGCATTATGCTGGGATAACTTCTTTCTGAGCACCTCCCTTGTACACCACCTCCGCCTTCCACACAGCCAAACTACCAGGTGAAATACCCACTTCTGTCTGCCACGGAGACCACTGATATCCAGTCATTTGTCCTCAGCAAATACTGTAGAAAAAAAATAAAAATCCCCTGGAGAGGAAAAACCCTTTCTAGGCTTCATGTCCTTTAGCTCTGGGTCATCGTTTCCAGTTACTGCAGCTCAGATGCTTGTGCTGCTGTCCCCATCGGTGAAGGGGAAGGTTTTGGGGAGACCTAGTTGTCTAGGGGGAGCACAGGAAGGGGTTCCACTCTGGCTGGTAGCCTGCTCATGAAACAGGAGGTTGGATTTGGTGGGCTGAAATTCAGACCCTTAAATCCCCAGGACATCTCTGTGCCACTAACTTTCTCCCAATGGGTGTACGTGTACATCCAGGAGAAAGGGAGTAACAATGAGGTCTCAGTTCCATTTCTTGATTTATTTTGTCATTTAAAAGTAAAGTCACAACTTCAGCGGTGGAAAGGGAGCATAAGCAGCAACTCATTGGAATAAAGACAACCAAGCAGTCCTCAGAGAAGGGAAATAGAGACTTGATTCAAAGCAGCCTGCTGGCAATAGTAATCCTCTCTGAAGTACAGATCTAGAATACACATCTGAAATGCAATGCCAAACTCCATTTGAGTACCAATCCCATTTGCCTGATGCCAGAACAACATGCAACAGATGACTTCATTTTATTGGAAAATGCACTTTAATACAGGAGACCGTAATCAGATAAATTTGGGGAGGGTCAGCTTGGATCATGTCACAGTCCTCTTCGTCTGTGACAATTCTCTAATGTGAAGCACAAATGTTAGGGCCCTTTGGCAATTCAGCTTCTTATATTGTTTGAACAAAGAAAAAGTGACCCTTGGAAAAAAAAAAAAAATTTTTTGGCGTTTGTCAGAGTAGTTGCTGTGTTTAAAGAACTGAGATTTTCTACAAGATATTGTTTGTGTATTTGAAATATCAATTTATATTTTCCATATCAATTAAATAAATTGATACTTAATTTTTATTTTTTTTTTTTGCTATAAGAAGGGGCTTTCCCCTGGTTGGGAGTCTCTCTGCAAAGCCTGTGCCGGTGTCTCCGTTATGCCCCGAGGCACCAGGAGGTGTCGGGGTGCGCACACTCTCTCGCTGGCTGTGGCTCAGCACCCTCTGGCCCTGGGTGCCTCCTCCCTGCACCCAGCTCAGCCCGTCATGCCTTCAATAATTTATTGTTTTTGTCCGATCCAGCCTGCAGCAGGTTGCTTGCTGATGTACTGGCTTGCTGCTTGCTTTGGACAAAAAAGGAATAGGTTCAAGTGACTGAACAGTAGGGTCACTTCTTAAATAAAGATATTTCAAGATGTCTCTTTTTTCTTTTTTTTTTTTTTTCCCTCTCCCTTCTGGGTCCTGGAAAATAAACTGAGGGGGTATCCATGGAATCAGAAGAGCTATTTCAAACTGTGTCACGTTCAGTGCTTGCCTTTGCCTCCAGACCTGTATAAGTGTGCCATATTGGCTGTTTTGTATGGATGGTTTTATCAGATGGCAGGCACGCAACATGTCCCAATGCCTAGTTAAGCCTGCCTAAATGCCCTAACAGGTCTAAATGCCTTGTTAAGTCTTCAAGTAGGCAGCAGGGCTGTAATTGTGTAAAGGATATAACAACTAAAGGGCTTCTTTCTGCTTTCTATCGCTGAACCTCTAGATAAGCTTTTAACTCCATATTGACCCTATTAGCACCTTCCTTTTGCAACGCCGTGTGCGTGTTCAGCTGTAAATGCACACCTTCTCAGAAAATGTGTCATCGTGTCAGTGCCCCTGTCGTGTGTGTGTCCGTTTCTAAAGTCCTCGCGTGGCTGCTGGGAAGCACGTAATGCCAAAGGGCATTCTTACCCTCTGACTGTAGTTCGGTGCAGCCTGGTGGTTTCAAAGCCTTCAGTTTTGAAGGTCTGACCAGTTTCTCTGGCTCCTTCCAATATTTTACCTTCTCAAGGAAGCTGCCTTCTTTCTTTTTCTTAGATAGGGGCTGGAATTGGGAGGTATTCCTGTTAGGTGCTGGTTTTCACTCAGCTATAGCGATTATACACCCCATAATACAAAGACACTGTGTTTCCTTGTAGGTTTGAAAAATCACTCCTAGACCATTTTTTAATGTTATGTTTGATCTGTTATGATGATCACTGACCCCTCATAGCCTTAGGTTCTGCAGTGCTGCGCAAGGCACAATCTCCTGGTACATGCAGACACCTGTGCTGACCCAAAGCAAACATCTTAATTCATGATGGATTGTGTCTTGCAGAAGTTTAAGGCAAAGCCACGTGACAAGACAATGGGTTGTTCTTTATTTGCAAGCATTTCCAGAACGTGCCTTATGTGATGCTCTTCATTGAGGAGCATGTAAATCTGCTCTGCTGTAGTGGCAAAATTAGTGGTGTGGGTCTGTTAATGCAACCTGTGTGATGAACAGGTTGCCCAGAGAAGCTGTGGATGCCCCATCCTTGGAGGTGTCCAAGGCCAGGCTGGATGGGTCTTTGAGCAACCTGGTCTAGTGGGAGGTGTCCCTGCCCATGGCAGGGGGGTTGGAGCTAGGTGATCTTCAAGGTCCCTTCCAACCCAAACCTTTCTGTGATTTTCCTCCACACAGTCAGGGTGCGTGTGGTCTTGCTGCCAGGTATTTCACAACTGGTCAGTTTACTTTTCCTCAGGAGCTAATCCGGTCCTTTGTATGTTGCGGGCTTTTCATACTCTGAATAGTAATGCCTCTTCTTTTCTCTTGTAAAAATACAGTCCTGTTCAGATGTGGGATTAACGTGGCAGCTGTAAAGAGGGATAGCTGAATTCTCCTATAGGGCTGTGGCAAATAGCTGTATTACTTCTTGTAGTGCCCATGCCATTATTTAGCTTACTAATGTGTCATGTCATGTGCGCCCCCTTTCTCCTTCCCCACACCCCCTCTATCTCTTTTTGCTGGTGCAATGTGCTCCTGAATGAAGAAACAGTCTGAGGCTCGCTATGATGAAGCAATTTGGTCTGAACCAACCTTAGGGCACATCTACGTTAGTGTTTCAGTTTGGATCACCAGAGCTGGGTGAGTGGGGTTTTTTTTGTTTGTGGGGTTATGTTTTGGTCCAAACACCCCCAGCATCCCTGCTTGTGCTGCTGTGCTCCATCCTGTGGGGATGCCACAAGGGTATCAGCTCAGTTTCCTTCTGGCGAAACTAAACAGGATGATGAAGGACACTATGATGATCCATAGTCTGGACGTCCGGTCTTCTGACTGGTCAATGCTGGTGTTGTGCTGGTCCAGGCTACTTGCGGATGTAGACGGGACTGTAATGGTTCTTTCTGACCTTAAGGGAATAAATCATACTGCTGAGAGGATTATGGAAGGAGAAGGAGAGCAGTAATGAATCCTTTCTGGAGCACTGGGACTGTGGGAGAAAAAGTATAACGAGAATACCTCCCTTCTGCAGGCTGAGATCAAGTGGGGAGCTTTCCTCCATAGATCCGGTTCCTTGGTGCGCACCCTGAAAAATCAGTCTGGTTGAGTAAAAACTGCTTTTCCTCTGTTTTCCATCTGCGCAAGGCTAGCAGGGGTGGGAAGCTTCAGGTATGGGATGGAAAACCTTTCTCGGACAACAAAACCTCAAGCCAGGAGATGCTCTAATCTATGCTTGTGAGAGGCAGTCACCCAAGCCGCGGGAAGGTGGGGTATGAAAGGGAGGGGAGATGCACAAACAGCTTCAGGGACGTTCTGGATCCTACCCTAGGCTGCACTCTGCAACAGATGTGACTTTTTAGGCCTTATTAGTTTTCAGGGTGTGTTTTGTAAGTGACAACCAAGATAAAAGCTGAGGAAAGATCAAAGCTGATTTCATGGGTTCTATGGGTTTATGCTTCTTGGTTTCACTTTCCAGTATCTTCCTAAGCCTTTCTTCTCTCCCTGCGCACTGCCCTTTCATCTGCCTCCCCGGTTCCGCTCGGCAGGAGAGAGCTTGCTGACCTTCCAGCCTTGAGTGTGAATTGTAAGCTCGAACAGTCTTTCTTTCACCCCCCTCCTCCCGCCCCCGCCAAACCTGAAGTGACATTGGATTATTTTAGCTGGGAGACAACTCCTTTCAGTATCAATTCTCTTAGCTGGTGAGATTTACGTCTTTTGCGGAAGTTGGGCTTGAGTTTCTCCTTCTCCATTGAGAGCATCTCCGGGTAGCTGCGTTGGCTCAGCTGCCCGCGCAAGGCTCCGATGCCCGAAGTGCTGATTCAGGGATGCTGGGTCCAACAGAAACGGTTGAAAAGGGGATTTCCAGGGGGCAGGAGGGCTGCTTACCTCCCCCAGAGACATTCATGTTACAGCAACATGGTTCCTTCTCAGTGGAGAACTGGATTTCCCCTCCTTACCGTGTGCACTTCTACTCGCTGCTAGAGAACAGTTGCTCTTGGCTTGATTTTTTTTTTTTTTTTTTTTTAATATAATACTCCTACGGTGGCTTGTGGGTAAAACATGGGGAAAACATCTTCCCCAAGGAGAAGAGGTGGGGAGACACCTGGCAAAAAGAGGATAAGGAAAGGCCTCAAAACATTAAGTGGAAATTAATTAAAATAATGACTCTGGGTGTAAGCCCAAGTCTGGTTGAGTTTGGGTCCATTCTTGGCATGTTTAGGGTATGAAGTGCCTTGTGGCAGAACAGTATACTTGAGTGTGTTGTGCTGCGCTGGGGTTGGAACCCCAGCCAGAAACACCATCCCCCAGTAGCTGGGTGCAATGTGCCGCTGCCCACCTGGGAGGGGAGGGTGGATGAGGCTGGCACAGAGTGGTCCCTCCAGCAGCCATGGCTGGATGAGACTGAGATGTCCTGGGGGGTGGGATGCGCCCACTCACTATGCCCAATCCCATCCCCACAGCCATTTCCCTCATATCTCATCCTTCTCCTTCCTGATAAACTTTTAATAGCCGGGTAGCCTCCCACTCCTCACAAACCCCCATGACCCTTGACAGAAGCCCCTCAGCAGTGATTAACATTCATCTGTGCCTGTCTGCAGCTGGGACCATTGCTCCTTCTCCTGCCCCAGCACATGGCTCTTCTGAAAACAGCACATTTTGGTGCTCCAGGCTGTGCTTACAGGTTCTTTGCCTTCCTGCCAGTGGGCCTAGGACTTGGAGCGATGTCAATAGATGTGGCAGGCAGAAATGCCCATTGCACAGAGACAGTGAGGCTCCCAAGGGTAGCTGGGCACATCCCTCTCCCTTGACCATGTCACTTGAACAGTACCAGCTCTTTAGAGCAGATCTTGGTGTAAGCAACTGTGCATTACAAGTACTAGTGTTCTGGTGGCTTATCTGCATCTTTTCACTTCAGAGTGGGACTGTGGCTCATCTCATGGTCCATTTAGCTGGTCATCCTGCCTCGCTGACTTGCCATCCTCTAGGTAGCTCATCCCAGCTGTGAATGCACCAGGCTGTGGTCTCTGTGTGCAATTTCCACTTGGAGAAGTGGGTCCTGTGGGCAATGGGGATTTGTGAACCCTTCAACTAATTTCTGTCACATTTGGGTTACTTAATCAGATGGGACCTCATCAGGCAAGACCCTGTTTTGAGGTGGGGAGGTAGACCTCATGTATAGCTGGTGAACTTTGCAAGTAGGGTGGGTAAATTTAATGTTACCCAGTAAGACGGGAAATGTCAAGCTACTGTAAGCACAAGATCTGTAAATACTGCTTTGAACAGGGGGAAAAGAGCAGAGACAAATGTCATATATGCTGCGGCAATCAAACCCCAATAGGCTGGAAAGAGATGACATTTGTTGGGAAATGAGTCATCAACATATGTGTGAATCAGAGATGTGCCATTAGACATCAGGCAGGTTAGTGGTTGTGGCTGAGGAAGCTTGTGTCAAGCTAGAAAGCAAGATGAGCTGCTATCTTCTCACTTAACCAGTAGAAAATGGGTCAAGACCGTGTTTAGCTCTACCAGAAATAATAGTTATGGGTTATTCTGCAAGCCAAATAATGTGGAGACAGCTTAATTACTGACTCAACTAAAATGGAAACGACTAGTGTTTGGAAAAAGAATGAAAAAATACGGCTTTAACCAAGCCTGCCAGCTTCTAGCTGCATTTATTGGGATGTCAAACTCTGAGGAGAAAGGGAAGAGAACTTGCCTGCTGGGGAGGCTGGCGGTGGGACTGTTGCTAAGTGTTTGCCTAAATAAGTTACCCAAATAGGATGTAATTTGCTCAAGGAAGTAAAATGTGCCTTCAGGAGGCTGCTCCCTTGGATATGGAGGAGAAATGTGTTTGCACGCCAGTATCTTTGTTGTATTTCTGGCCTCTGTGGTGTTTTTGGCACCTCTTTCCTCCTTGTCATGTGCAGAAATGTCCAACTGTGAAAATTGCGTGACTCCTTCCACATGTTGGCAGTGCCCTGGGTCTAATTCCTTTTTCCAGCTAAAACCTTGAGCTGCCACAGTGATGTGCTTAATATCCAGCCTCCCACCAGCACTGTGGGCTCGGCTGGATCATCAGCACTGCAGGACAAGCAGGCGATGTTATCCTGCCACTCTGATTCAGCTTCTTCTCTTTAAAACCCATTGTATAAGTCTCCTGAAGTGCTGGAGCATCCTCACTGGCATTGCGGTGTCCTCTTCTATTGCAGAGAGAGGCACTGGGGGTTGAGGAGGCCACCTTCAAATTTGGTGGAGACTTCTCATCTCATGAAGCGCAGGCTAGATCCAGCCGGTGGAGTTTCTAGGAGCATGTTTTGGTCTGGCTGTTGTAATTAGACCTGGACCGCTTCCTTGTTTGCCCAAAAATGAAGCTGTAGATGGAAGAAACCTTCCTCCCAGCCAACAGAGCTGTGGAGGACGTCAGGTTGAGGTTCCACCATCTACGCAATGAGAGCAGCAAGGCCATGCCGACAGCCATGTCTTGCTTATACCGTGCCGGCTTGCTATTTATTGGCTCCCTCCCTGTCGCAGCCCAACGTCGTGTCAGCTCATCATCCACTTGCCCCCAAGGCCGGGGGGCTGGAGGCGTCACCATTGCACAAAGGCCCTATGCAAATGGCTAACGGCGCTTGCTCGGTGGCACCTGCGGCGTCTAGACCAGTTCCTGCGCCCGCATGCAAATGTGCGGGGAGGGGGCCGGGGGCTGAGCCACCGACACCGCTCTCTGGTAGAACCCTTGGCTTTCCTTCCCGATTCTCCTCTTTCATGCCAGGCAGCACGGTGCTTTCCGCTTTTCTGGCGTGCCTTTGAGGAATAACGCTGCTCCTCCGCTTCACGTTAGGCTCATTTCGGATTAACTCATGTGTGAAACCGATCGAGAGCTTCAGGGGAAGAAGCGTGGGGGGGCCGGGGTATTTCTCCAGCGTGCTTTTCTAGCAGCAAGTGCAAATTAACACAGCGGTCTGGGGATTTTCTCCTGTGCTTGCTTGGTGCCATTTGCATCTCTGGGGTGGACGGGATGCCCCAGAAACTGTCCCTGCTCTGGGGCTGTGTGGCGTGCTCTGACATGCTGCTGGACATGTAACTGCTGCTTTCCCTTTGGCAGCAAGGACCCGCTCGCTGCTCCGCAGAGGTCCTGTGGCTCAGGTGTGACCAAGGAGGCAGGAGTATCAAATTCACATTTCTTAGAAGTTTCCCTTAATTTCTCTCACACAGATCGAGCATTTGTTCTTGCTCTGAGCCTTTCTCCGTCCTTCTTATCTTTCAAAGCTCCCTCTTGCCATATTCCTTTTCATTAGCCCTCAAGCAGACCAAATAGTTGAGCCTTACTTTTAAAGATGTCCATAGAAGGTTTTTCACCCCCTTGCTGGTGTGCAGAGCAGAGGTGTCATCACCCCGCTCTGGTATCGCCTAAAAAACGAGATCTTGTCACCAGCAAGTCTGTGCTCCTTCGCTTGAAGACAATAAGTGACAGTGAGTTCAATAGGTGGTTTGTACAACCTAATTTTGGACTGATTTCGTTAGGCTTTGGCTAATTCTGGTGCTCTCATGCTTCTATACCTGGTGTCTGCCGCGGTAAGCACCATCTGCTTTGCATCAGCATACAAATAAAACTCTGCTGAGTTGCGTCTGAGCTGGTAACCACCAGTGCAGGGCCGTGGAGACCCACACGTCCTGATCAGTTGTCCCCTTCCCCTGGGCTGTACTCTTGCGTCGGTGCTGGTTTTTGCAGATGTGGGCTAGTAAACTTTTGGAAGAAAGAAACGCCGGTTGCACAAAGGGAACAATTCTTCTTAAAATGCAACCAGGAGAACATCAGAGGAAAAAGGGCTAAAGAAGTCCTTTTCATATGTGGATAAGTTAACACAGACTTGCTGGGAATGTGTTTTCGAGGTATGGGAGGCACAAGGGGATGGAGAACATCCCAGCTGGCTGGAAGGAGCCCTGGGCTGGCAACTGGGCACTGCGTGAAGCTGCTGAGACACACTTTTGTATGACAAGAGAGAATCCAACACTTCGCTCGGGTCCTGGGTGCCTCTGCCCAGGTTTTCATGCAGTGCTGGAACAGGTGTGGGTGCAACTCTCCCTCAGGTTTCGGCAGGAGGTTTCTTTATCTCTGAAGCAGATGATGGACCACAAACCACAGTGGTGACAATTTACTGCAGTTGGGGTTTTTTGGGGGGGTAATTTTTTTTTTTTAAGAAAATCAGTTTTTACCTCTCCTGCAAGGAGTGCTGGGCGAGCTGTGGAGAAAGGATGGGTGTGCTGAAAGTTCACTTTCTCTCGAAACAAACCTAGTGGTTTCAGTGTGGCTGAGAGGTTTGCTTGCAGGCATCTCCGATGCAGCCTCTTGTGAATCCTTAAGTTTGTAGAGCGTGCAGGTCCTCAGGAGAGACGGCATCTTCACAGCATTTACATCAGAGTTGAGTTTCTGCCTGTGCTGGTCAAACATGGAAAAGGTGGTGGTTTTTTCCCTCCTTCTCCACTTACCTCAGGTCATTTTCTACTCATCTCTGAAGCTGCCTTGTTGTTACAGACCAAGTTCTCTCTCCATCACTGGCTCGTGTTTGGAGACACTGTGACAGGTTTTCCATCCTCATCTTTCAGAGACGGCTCGGGCATGTAAAACCTCCAGTTTCATTCTTCCAAAAGGACGAGCTCTCTTCTTCTTTCCTCACCCACCTCCCCTCTAGTTTCCTATCACCTGCTTTTCAGTGTCTTCAAGGAAATCTTTGACGTTGCTGAACTAGCCTGAGCCTTTCTATGATGTGATGCCACTAAATTACATGGTTTTCAAGCAGTTTAGTGGCTGCGGAAGCACAGCAAAGCCACGCAGCAGAACAATTGTGTCCTGCCACAGTCGCAGTATTTGCACTACATTTTTGTAGGTGTCTGATTTAGATACATGGGAAGGATGTCTGGAGGATCCAGTGGGGGTAAAATTTTTTTTAAAATCTAATAAAAGTAACGGAAATCAAAAATGACTCAAATGAAATTCTTGTCTGCGAAGGTACAGCTGCTGCAGAAAATACAGAAGCTGTTAGGGTGTTTCTAACATGGCTAGTTGATGCTGGCCTGTATAAGTCCACCGATCAATCTGTGAATTTGCCACTCTTCTGAATTACTGGCATCCAGGAAGTGGTTTACTTTAAATATAGTCGCAGGCTAGATCCTCAATCTCCTTCTCCCTTTCCAGAATTACCACTCAGTGTGCACAAATATTAGCCACCCACAATTGACTGCAAGCTTTTCCTTCCTGAGAAAACACCACAATGTGTATCAATATATGCATTAGTCATACATCAAAACCACCACGACTATTATCAGGACAATTCAGAATCCCTGGGATTACAGTATCTCTGTCAAGTTCTCTTTTCTCGCTGCGTCCGCATTTATTTTGCCTTTCCTACCCAAAGCAGAAACTTGTAGCAGCTTGAGGACCAGCCAAGCAAATGCACGTCTTCTGGGGTGATGTGGTGGGGATTCACAAAACTACCCCAGCATCTTGGGGGAAACCCGAACACATCGCTTCAGAGATGGAGTCAGAGCTGGGCTTCACTATGAAAATCTGTGTCTGGGTATGAATCAAGAGGGAATGTCTGAAAGTGAACTGCTGGTTGTGCTCTGTTCTTAGTAGTCTTGTGGGCAATGATTGCCATGCCACCCCACTGCCTGGAATCGCAGAGCTCAGTCCACACCTTGGGACTTGTCTTTCAAGAAGCATCCATGGGCCAGACCAGGGACACTACTGGGCAGCACTGCCTGCCCAAAGGATGCCACCATGATGCTAAGGATGCTATGATTCTATGATGGCTGTTGCTTCCCCGCAGCCCCGGGGTGAGTGTGTTATTTTGTCTTGGCAGCGTTGACTTCTCCCACTTGGAGGAAAGCTGCTGCCAAGGCCACCTCTGTAGAGGGAACAACTTCCTTGGTGCTCATGGTGAAGAGGAGGCCCTCCTGCCCTCCCCCTGAGAGATGTGTGGGTCTCATCCTGGGTGCGAAGTGAGATAATGAGCACCATGACTGTCATGGAAGAAGTGTTGCACAAAGCAACATGTTGGCACAAACCAGCACAAGCTCAGTGAAACCACCTGGGGTGCATAGGTCTGGGGGCAAACATTTGCCCCAGGCTAAAACTGAGGTCACTGTGGCCAAACTGGTCACCCAGAACCCCTCTAAAGCGACCTCTCTAAATCCATCCAGCTGAAACATCCTTCTGTAGCTCTCACTTCTCTCCAAGGTAGACAGGAGATGGAGACACCTGCCTTGTAGGCACAAATCTGGGGCATGATCTCTCTTAATGAGTTATCTTGGTCCGTCCATTGTGTGTCTCCCAGGGGTAGCTTCTTCCCATACCAGTTTCCTTGAGTGCTGCCAGCACTGCTGTTGGTTTCCCTTGGTCATGGAAGAGCCACGCTTGGAGTACCAGCCACATGCCCCAACTCCGTCCTTTCCACCATGCAGCTCTGGGGAAAGTTGCTTTCACTTTTCTTGGATTTCCCCAACTATAAAAGCAGGATCATTTTGAAGTCATGAACTTCAGAAAGATTTTGAAACTTCTTTGGTGCCTCAGTAGCACTTTGAGTAGATGACCAGTCATGTCTCTTGGTAAATCGCTGCCTTTCCTACTGTTTCACAGAATTCTCTTTGAAGAGGAGGTTCCACTCAAATATGAGGAAAAATCTCTTCACGGTGAGGGTGACAGAGCCCTGGAACAGGCTGCCCAGGGAGGTTGTGGAGTCCCCTTCTTTGGACATTTTCAAGACCCGCCTGGATGC
>JAOXNO010000033.1:2496073-2506222 GCA_028565335.1 Limnodromus scolopaceus
GGCAATCCTGCTTCAGCAGGGGAGTTGGACTAGATGATCTCTATGGTCCCTTCCAACTCTAAAAAAAAAAATTCAGTGAAATTCAGTGAAAAAATTCAGAGACCCCTGCTATGACCCAGCAACCACTTAAACCAGTCCTAGGTTGGGCTCTTTTTAATAACTCTCTGCAAGGAAATTGAAAACTCTGCAAGTACTGAACAAAACCCAGCTTTAAAGCGATCTCCTTTTCCACTGCCATAGCAGCAAGACTCTCATTCCCTCCACAGGACTTTGGGAATAGCTCAAGGAAATTGTCCCTGGCCTCTCTGTGACCCTGATGTTAAACTCCTCACTTGTCTATTTTTGACCTTGATCGCTCAAACCAGGTCTTCACAAGACTTTTGGACCTACCTCAGAGGAAAAACAAGTTTTCAAGAGAAAGATGAGTAGTTTATGGTTCGAGTGGAAGACTTTTTTCTTTTCCTTTTTTTTTTTTTAATTTACCATTATATTAGTATATAAAATGCTGATGTGTTCTGAAAGTTCCAAATTGCAGCATTATCACACAACCACATCATTTTTCTTCTGCCCTCTTCCTTCCTCCTCGCTATTGTGGCCACGTGTCCCCTTCGCCTTCTGCTTCCCGGATGGTGACTTTGCTTTATTCAGGGCAGCCCCCATTCCCCCAAAACCCCTGAGCGCGGGGTGCTGCTGTGGCCACCGCTTTGCAGTGCTGGCCATTGGGTATCCTGTGTGAGAGCTGAAGGTGTTGGCATTACAGGACTGACCCCTTGCATGCCAAAAATGCATGGTTTTGTTCCTTCGGTGGCTCGTTTTGAGAGAAAACCAAAAGATACTGTTGAAATGAGCAGAGGAGTGAATGGCAGCCAAGGGTTCCCCAAAACGGGCAAGTCTACTCCCCTGTGTGTAAGGCCCAGAGGACTCCGTGTTGCCAGAATAAAGCCTTGTGGACATGTGGCTCTACAGCATTGTAAGGGTGTACGTGCTCCGACCTTCCTTTCCATACGTTCCTACGGTTTCTCACTGCCACGTACGTGTCTAGTTTGGTGTTGATAGCCTGCCCACTACCATTGGATTATTTCTGCCACGAGTGATGGAGGCCGGGCTCACTGACTGCACGGCACACTGCGCCTCCCAGCTGGTAACGTAATAAAAGCTGCTTTTCCTGGAACCGTAGGCAGGCAGGACTCCTCTAGCGGGCCTGACTATTTCAGGTCCTA
Source organism: Limnodromus scolopaceus (assembly GCA_028565335.1). Taxonomy (NCBI): domain Eukaryota; kingdom Metazoa; phylum Chordata; class Aves; order Charadriiformes; family Scolopacidae; genus Limnodromus; species Limnodromus scolopaceus. The sequence continues at coordinate 2,497,294 of JAOXNO010000033.1, forward strand.
AGTGTTCTAATGGGCTACAAAATGGGGCCAAACAGGGTGACCTCTGGTGCCGGTCCGTGGCTCCGTGCGCATCCAAATGGGGATTTGATCCCTACATTATGGAAGGGCACTCTGGACACAACACGGATGTTGGCAAGGGAAACAGCAGGGCCGCAGCCCCTCTCCCTCCAGCCCTGACACCACAAGGGTGGTCTCATCCATCCCATCCCCGTTGCTGCTCCTGCTGCTGCTCTCTGGCATCCATCTGCGTTTCACACCCAGGCCACTGGTACCAAGAAAGCTGCCGCTGATAAATGCGCACGTCGGCACTTAGTCACACGTGTGCGTAGATGTAGGAATAGTTTGCTTTTTGCTGGTGCCACTGTCCCAGTCATCTCTCATGTTTCCTGGGTGTTTGACTCATGCAGCAAAGCGCTAGATTTGAAGGGTCTGAGGGGAAAGGTATAGCAGAAATCTTTGTTATTTTTCCACGGTACAGTGGTAGGCCTTTTTGCTGATGTAAGAGATAGCAAAAATAGCGTGGGGGAATTATAGCCCTAATAAAGAAATATGTAAATATCTGAGTGTATTAAAAAAACCCTTCTTACCCGGGGTTTGCGCTCTGATTTTATTCTGGGCTCTTTTTGTGGTTGAGGGGTAAATGCTAAAGCGAACAAAGGGTGATGTTTGTACAGACCCAGCTAATCAGAAACTGGGTTTGGAGAAGATTATGTGAGGGTTCCAAATATGGACTTTGTCCCAATGGCTGGTTTTAGTCAATAATATTGTAAATGCAGCTTCTGGCCCGGCTGCGGTGAGCATCTGAGAAATTACATCACCTCTTTTCACGGTCTGCTGGCCAGATGTGACTGCTGAAGTTTGAATCTTGACGCTTGTGACGGAGCGTGACCCTCCTGAATAAATAGAGGTGTTTCTTCACCCGGTTCCTCAGTCCATCTTTGGGGCTGAGCCTGTTGCCAGGATGCGAGTGCCAGCTGGGGTGGGGACAGGAGCTCCAGTGCTGCCATGGTTGCTCCTGCTGCTGCTGGTGGTGATGTCCCACTTGGCCCACACAGGTGAGCTTCTGGTGTCTTTGCAGAGATTCCCATGGCTGTTAGCTCCCCGCCGGCCGTGGTCCTCGCGAGGGGTGGGCATCACCTGCATCCTGCACCGAAAGGGACTGGAGGAGACAGGGACGACTCCTGGCTGCTTAGCCCAGGGTTTTTGCTTGTAGCCAAGGAAAGACCGTGACCATCCTCCTTTGCTAGGACCTCGTTCAGCTCTCAGGAGCTGTGTGAGAGCAGGGCACTGAGGCAGAGGCACAGATAAGTTTCTTACTGTGGTCCCTAAAGTGTTGTCAGTGAAAGCACAGAAAGGAACAATTTCTTTGGCTCTCTAAGAGATTTGGAGTTGCTGCATCTTGAAATAAGCTTGTTTGTCTCTATAAGTCACTACCTTCTCTCTTTCTAAGCTATCCTGGAGGTGAACGGAAACCTGAACTGCAGGTGTGTAAAGACAGCTTCAGACTACATCAGTCCAAAGAGATACGAAAGCATTGAGATCAGACCTGTGGGAAGCACCTGCAGACGTACAGAGATCATGTAAGTGCTGCGGGTGGCTCGGGGGACAGCAAACTGCTTCCTCCTCCAGCTCCCACAGAGCAGCAGGGCCAGCACCACACCTTGTCTTCTGCAAATGTTCTGCTTCTCCACTCCCTTTCTGAAAACTAAAGCTTTTCAAAAAAGCCAGCAAGCTCACTTACGCTTGGGGGCTGAGAAACATCAGAGCTGAGCTGACCTGCCAGAGCTCCTCAGGACCTAAATGAGTCTTTCCAGCAGGGGAAAGCGTGACTTCCTCATGCTGGTGCTTAGTGGGGACTGTGCTGGGGGGGGTGTTTGTAGTTTGGAGGAAGCACATCCTCGGACACCAAGGCAGGATGAGCCATAACCAGTTTTTCTGCTACCAGTATGCAACATTCCTGAGAGAAAACAGCATCTTGGGTCAAGCCCTTATCTCTTTACTCCTGTCCTGACTAAAGTGGCACGTTAAGCAGAAGTGTAAGGTTTAACTGCTCGGTGTTGATGCATTTGTAAAGAAAATTGTCTTTGAAGAGTCACCTCTGGCCTTCAAGCACAGCCTCTGCTCCGCACGGGAACGTGTTGCGTCTTGCTTTTTTCTGACCGTCCTGTGGCTTCCCTCTGCCCAAGCAGCTCTCTGCGACCTGCTGGCGCCCTAAACGAAAGCTGAGCCCGTGCAGCTCAGCTCTGGCTGCTTGAATCTCCACCTTTGGAGGAGAGGGTAATGCTCATTAAACTCTCCTTGTGTTTCAGAATTAAATTAAAAGCCTCAGGGAAGGTGTGCGTGAATCCTGACACCCCTTGGGTAAAGAAACTGCTGAAGCGTATTGCTAGCACGTAAGTTGCGTTGACGAAAAATCCTTTGGCTCTGGTGGTCCTGGACAGCATCCCATCCCACCCACAGCTCTTGGGGGCTGCTGGGGTCTGCGGGACCCACTCCCAAAGTGATGTGGAGTGCGACCTCGCTGTACAAAGCAGCGTTCACTCGTTCAGTGTGCTGATGCTGCCATCCGTGGGCCATGCTCTCCCTGGCTTTGTGCACAGTGCCGTGCCTCTGAAAACATTTTGGCAAAAAAATAGTTGTATTTGGAGGGGTGGGAAACGTCAGGAGCAGGGTTTGGTCTTTGCAAATGCAGTAGTGTGTCAGTGCTTGGCTGGGAAAGCTGCCCTCGTTCGTGGTGCCTGGGTTCGTGGCACAGCAGCGGGCTGGCAGGGAGATGCCCCCACGGGTTATGCCCACCTCGGGGAAATAGCAGCGACTTCCTTCAGTTGGGGCAGGAGCTTCCTCCCCCAGGACCCGCTTTTCTCTGCGTTCACACATTTCTCCTCGTTCTGCTTTTCGCAGGAAGAAAAAATAAGTTTCCTGGTAAGGAAGTTGATGCGCGGAGCCCTGCGCAGGGCTGGCAGATGATGCACAGACGTGCAAACCTGGCCGCTCCTCACTTCGCCCTCGCTTTCCCCCTTTCCCAAAAGCCCCTTGTCCGGCCCCAGCACGGCTGCTGCTGTCCCCAGCCCCACGGCAGGGTTGGGGGGGGTGGTGGTGGTGGTGTGTGTTTTCCCCCTGTATATTGTCTCTGGATCAGTGTGAATACGAACCCTTCATTTATTTACTTGGAAATGGACTGTGAAGCCTTTCTCTGCCGGGGGCTGCTCCCGGCTCTGTCAGAAGGACTTTGTGACTCTCTCCGTGCAAAGCACTCGTGTGAGCCTGGGTTTTTATTACACAGCGTGGCGTGTCCTGTCCTGACAGCTCAAGCCTAATAAAATACAGGTTTTGGGGTGTTTTATTCTTCTGTTGTATTTTCCCTGGATCTCCTGGTTTCGAAGAAACTTGGCAGAGCTTCGATAAACCCCCCTGTTGTAGCCTTCCTGGTGTGGAATTTACCGTCACTCGCATGCAGTGCTCTTTCACAGATATGCCCCAGGCATTAAAACGTGCTTTTGAATATACGGCAGGGGAGGTGTTTCTACTATAGGTAGGGGAATGAGGGCAGCACCCAGGCACTTCTCGGGCACCGCGGAAACCCCTTTTATGCAGAGGAAGGAGACGAGGGCAGGGAAGGGTTTGTCCAAAGCAGTGCTGGTAGCTGGGATGGGCGCCAGACCGCCAGCGAGGGTCCGGCAGCCCCTGGCACAGCTGGCAGGAAGCAAAGCTCCTTCCCAGCATAACCTGTTGTTTCCCTCAGAGCTGATTTGCAGGCGTGACGTCGCTGGCCGGGGGGATGTAGCCCATGTGCCCTACATCCAAGCACCAGCGTTGGCGGCGGGGCTGGGGCGTGCAGGCGGCTGTATGGCTTTGGAGAGCAGCAAGGGCCAATGAGAAATACGGAGGAGGGGTGCAAGGTCACTTGGCAGAGTTTTGGGATAATCGGCCACGGGGAGGCAAGAGCAAAAGTGGGTGCCGCCAAACTCAGGCTGGGATGCGCCTTGAAGAGGGGAAATCTGGTTGTAGGAGACATGAGTAATATCAGATCATGCAGAAGAGAAAAGCCCCCCAAAAATCCTCCAGGCTTGTGCAGCTGCGTGGGCTAAGAGCAAGCGCTGGGGGAAAGGACTGGTAACTTTACAAGACCCGGCTTGGTAGGAAGGGGAAAACGGAGCCAGTTTCAGGAAGCCCAGGCCCCCGCCAAGCCCCAAGCTGGTTTCATCAGCATCATTGCAAGCTCAGTGAGCGCCGTCAGCAGGGAACGGAGATGGGCAAAACCCACCCCAACCCCGGGGCCTCCCGCCAGCGCCGCCTCACTTCTCCTATTTTCCGGCTCAAATAGGGGGATGCTGCCGGGGCTGGGGCTGGGGCCGGCATGGCTGCGTGGGTGGCCCTGCTGCTGGGGGTGCTGCTGGTGACTCACCATACTGGGGATGCAGGTGAGGCTTCCTGTGCCCCCAGGCATGGGGCTGTGGAGGGTGCTGTGGGGGTATAGAGGGTTTTGGAGGTGGCATCCTGCTGCCATCTCCAGGGCTAAAATGCCCCCAAGGCTCTTCTGTAAGTGGGTGCAGTGATCCTGGTGGGATGTGGGGGGAGATGTATTGCCCAGAAAGGGTTTTGAGTATGGCAGTGGGTTTTTGGGTGATGTGTGAGCCGCGGTCGTCTACCCCTCTAGCTCTCCTGGAAGCCAATGGCAACTTGAGCTGCCGCTGTGCCAAGACCACCAGGGCCTTCATCTCCCCATCAAAATACAGCAGCATCGAGGTCCGGCCGGTGGGGAGCACCTGCCGGCGCCTTGAGGTGGTGTAAGTGGCTCCCGGGGGGGTACAAGCCCTCTGTCCCCACCCTCTTCCTCCCTCTTCAGTTTCACATTCTTTTTCTTTATGAGAAGCTCAGGGGGGCTCAGCTGCTCCAGCCCCCTGCCACTGGAGGAGGGTTGCTGAAACCCTGTGTGTTTCCTAGGATTAAGCTAAAAAGCCTGGAGAGGGTCTGTGTGGATCCCAACACCCCTTGGGTGAAGAAACTCCTGCAGGACCTCCCTAACCTGTAAGCCTCCCTCCACCCCTAGCAAAAGGGGCTCCTGGCAGGACCAGGGACGTCCCGTGGGGACCGGTCTTCACACGTTTCTCCCCACTTCTGCTTTTGGCAGGAGGAAGAAAGAGGCTCCCCACTGAGGAAGCTGCCACCGGCGGGACAGCCAGATGCGCCGAGCCCCAAACTGGACACCCCCCCATCCCACTGTCCCCTTGCCCTGGTGCAGAGGGGAGCGGGCTGCTGCATCATGCCCTGAGCCCCTCTTTTCTTTGCATTTTATGCGTTTAAGCCCTTAAAAATGCCAGTCCCTGCTTCCTCTCTCTCCCACCCTGTGGCCAAGCGCTGGGTGTCCCCTTCAGGCACAACATAACAGGTCCAATAAAGGCAGCAGCCCTTGGTCACCATCGCTTGCGTCCCTTCCTGTGGTATGCTGGGGGTTCAGGGGTCCTGGGGGGTGGAGAGCAGAGCTGGGGTTGTCAGAAACATGGGTTAAGCAGGAGATTTTAGGAGGTGGCCACGGTGGTTTCTGCCTTTTTCCTCGGGGAGGTGGTGTGGGCCACGTGCGTCAGGGGGGGAAGCGATGGCAGGGAAGTCGAAGTGCGGGGCAGCTCCTTTCCTCCCCCCTCCCTGGCGTTTCCCAGCCTGCAAAATCCCCGTGGGGGCCGGCTATAAAGCAGCCCCCACGGCGGCTCGGTGTGGGTGGCGAGGATGCGGCTGCTGCCGGCGGCGCTGGCCCTGGCCGTGCTCCTGAGCAGCTTGGTGCCGGGGGGTGGTGAGTGACCTCGGGGTGTCCGCCCCATCCAAAGCCGTAGATGCCCCAGACGAGGCTGAGCCATGGGATCTTCTGAGCTTTCGTATTTGTCTCTGGCCCATCTTTGAGCTTGAGTTTATCTTTTAAACCCGGTGGCTGAGCTGGAGTGGGATGCCTGCGACCGGGGGGAAGATTGGCCTGATGGGTTTAAGCTGCTTCACCTCAGGACCCCTGTGAAACTCAAGCGCTTGGTGGGCGGGCGATGGGTTTACTTCCAAAAATGTTGGTTTTCAAATGCTGAAGATAAACCCCCTCTGTGTGCATGAAAAGAAAGCGTTGGGACCACGCCAGGAGGGATTAGCTTTGCGTCAGCCTCGCTGCTACAAACCCTGCTAACACAAGTCCTTCCCTGGGCGCTGGGGAGAGGACAGGATGGTGGCACAGGGATGGCAGTGGGAGGAGGGGTGTCCCCATCTGCATCCCCCGCAGGTGGCCAAGACCTGGGTGTGGGCTGCTCTCGGGCACAGGTCTGTCTCTGGAGAGTCTGCTGACCAATATGAGGTGCAAGTGCATCAAGTCAACCGCCCAGGTTATCAACCTGGGGCTGATCCTTGCCATCGACGTTACACCGCCGGGTATTCACTGCAGGAGGAAGGAGATCATGTAAGTGGAAAACCTAAACACCGATTCCTGGAAATCGCTTGCTCATGAGCACCTCTCCTATGAGGACAGGCTGAGAGAGTTGGGTTGTTCCGCCTGGAGAAGAAGAGGCTCTGGGAAGACCTTATAGCAGCCTTCCAGTCCTTAAAGGGGGCCTACAGGAGAGATGGGGAGGGACTCTTTATCAGGGAGTGGAGCGATAGGATAAGGGGTAACAGTTCTAAACTGAAAGAGGGGAGATTTAGATTAGATATTGGGAAGAAATTCTTTACTGTGAGGGTGGTGAGACACTGGTCCAGGTTGCCTAGGGAAATTGTGGAGGCCCCATTCTTGGAGGTGTTCAAGGCCAGGCTGGATGGCTCTTTGAGCAACCTGCTCTAGTGGGAGGTGTCCCTGCCCATGGCAGGGGGGTTGGAACTTGATGATCTCTAAGGTCCCTTCCAACTCTATCAATTTTGTGATTCTATGTACCACTGCAAAAATAGGCTTGTACCCTCCCCAAAGCTCCCAAATCTTGCAGTGGCTCTTGCATGGGATACTGCTGCCTGTTTTAATGGGGGTTACCCTCGGCGTGGCTCACGGAGCGGAGGTCAAGCTCCCAAAAATCCCATCGATCTCCCAGCAAGGGTTGCAGGGGTGTGCTTATAACCATGCCGGGGGGGGCGAGAGGGGTTTTCTCCGCAGACGGTGGCACGATTAGAAAAATGTTGAGGAAGAGGCGTGCGTGGGTCTGAAGGGATCTCACCCCCTTGCAGCCTCACCCTAAAGAAAAATAAGAAGGTGTGTGTGACCCCCGAGGCGCCCTGGATCCAGCTGCTCATCCACAAGCTGATGCAGAGGTACGCGATGCCCAGCGACTGAAACACAAGGGGTGTATCGATGGCAGGGCCATCCCCTCCTCCCAACTGCTTTATTTTCATTTCTTTCCTCCCTGCAAATCCACAGGAACGCCATCAAGAAGGAAGCGGTAGTGCGGGTGCGGCGGGAAGTGGAGCGGTGGGCTGGGGGATTGGGGCCGTGGTGCCAGCCCCCCCCCAGACCCCCCAGACCATCTCTCCTTCTGTCCTGATACAATAATAAATAACCAGCCGTGGTTATTCGTTCCTCTGTGGGAACAGCAGTGATTGCACCTCCTCCACGCTGCGATACGCTGGGTTTCATGGCACACCGCCGGAGCTTGCTCTTCTCCCGGGGATTTTCGCAGGGGGCAGGCGCCTTCCCCTGCTTCCCCCCAAAAATATGCTTTCCCCTCGGGCACCCAGCATCACCCTCCACCGCCTGCATGTGACAGCAGCCCGTCCCGGACACCATCAATAAAAGGATGAATGTGCTTCCCTCCCTGGGCTGCGGCAGTTCTTTCTGCACAGATTTGTGTAAAAATTGGGGTTTTGGGGAGACAGGGAGGTTAGACTGGACCATGGCGCTGTAAAGCCCTCGGCTGCTTTCCCGCAGGGTGATTCCTAACGTACCGCCTTTCCTCTGCCTCAAGTTTTGGTGCCTTTTTCTGACAGCTCCTGAGAGAAGCGGGTCATGCTATGGGACACTGGACAGGGTCTGACCTCTGCAGCCCCATGGTGCTGGCTCCCAGTCGCGCAAGCACAGGAGAAATGGGAGATACTGGGAAATTTCCCAGTGATAGGTTGAGGCTCTCTCCATGGACCCCCATTTTCATGGGGTGGATGCACAGGTCCCACAGGGACCTCGGTGCAACACAGGGATATCCCTTGGCCACAGGGACCAAAGTGACACAGGTGTGACTTGCAATCCTGTGTGAAATCATCATCTTTTAAAGATCTGGCTTGGCCACAATGGAAGTAGGCGTCTGGGGACCTCCCAAAAAGTGTAGGAATCAAATTTGCGTCACCCACCCCACTACCCCGGATGCCAAAAGCGTGTCCCAGGGCAGTGGCGAGCTGTGAAACACCCGTCTGGTCCCCGTGTTCCCCTCCTTCCCACCCCTGTGCTTCTCAGGAACCACAGCAGGGGACAAAAGCGTTTGCAAAAGGGCTGTTTATTGCCTACAGAAGGAAACAAAAGTACATAGGTGGGAAGAAACAAGCAGACGTTTCACCCTACCCATCAGGTGTGAGCAGTACCCCATCTCCACAGTGCAGGGGGGTGGTGGTGGTGTGTGTTTAAATTTTTAAAAAATGAAAAAAAATGAAAAAGGGAAGAAAAAAGTAGCAGTTCAGAGTTTTGAAGACCTCTCTTTCCCGAGCTGCCCTAAGGTTAAAGCGGGGCTGGGCTGTGTATCTCAGCCTTTGTTGCTCTTCTGTCCAGGCTGGGTCTACGCAGGGGGCAGAGTCGCTGCTATCGCCACTCGGTGGGAATTCACTTTCTTGGTGAGTTTTTGATTGTAAGGCTAATTATGGGGGAAATTGCAGCAGGGCATGGCACTTTCTCCAAAACATGAATTCTTTCAGAGGGAGAGAAAAAGATGATCCTTTTGTGAAAGCAAATGGGAGAGCTGGAGAGGTTTCTTGCTATTTATTATTGGGGGAA
>JAOXNO010000033.1:2506322-2542631 GCA_028565335.1 Limnodromus scolopaceus
GGAGAGAAAAAGATGATCCTTTTGTGAAAGCAAATGGGAGAGCTGGAGAGGTTTCTTGCTATTTATTATTGGGGGAAGCAGGTTACTAAGGATTTTTGCTCGGGTCTTGGTTGAAGTTGTGGCTCTTTTAAGCATGGTGTCCAGGGCTGGTGTCAAACTTTGGGATGGTGGGGATGGTGACCACCCAGGGTCATCCCCCCAGCTGCATTTTTCTCCGTAAAATGAGACGTAACCCCCCCTAAAATTTTAGCATTAGCATGCCCGGGAGTGACACTGGCACTGCAGCTTCCCTCCTCTCCAAGTGCACTTCCATCTTTTGCGGTTGCAAAGACAACCCACAAGAAAGAAATCCAACTTAAAAAAACCCCTCCCCCACCTCCCAAAATAACTGCCGGGAAATGGGGCAGGAGGGGGAGCCCAGGCTCCCATCACCGCCGCTCCGGTCCAGCCTGCGAGGATATGAATTAAGGGCATATTTAGCTAACATGGTGCACACAAACACTTTAATTGCTCGGAAAGCAAACACGCGATGCGGTAATTAAAAATGGAAAACAAAGCCAAAGTCATGTAACATGTCACTTGTAAAGAAAGCCACCAGGAGGGTTGGTTTTTTTGGTTGAGGTTTTTTTTTGCTTTTGGAACAAAGACAAATACAGACAAATGCAAACTCAGTAAATGCCTAAATTGTAGGAAGTGTTTAACAAAGAGGACAAGACCACGTACCAGATCACCCCACCCTTCACCACTCAAACGGTGAGAGATTTTGTAAGCTAAACACACCGTACAACTGCAGGAGGGGAGGGGAAAAAGAGAAAGAGTCATATCACTCAGTGTGCTTTGCCATCAACACTGCTTAAAACACCCTAAAGTGTCAAAGTACCCAAGCTTTTCTGTCTTCGTGCTTATTTTCAGATATACTGCAAGAAACTATACTCCTGAAGTCCGTCATCCTCAAACATAGCCAAATCAGCAAACTTTATCATCTCTTAATACCTTTTATAGGGTGAAATAGTTTTTCTTAGGATGAAGTTCTTTAAAGGTGTTCATTTTGTGCCTTTTCTGATTGTGCAGTGCCTGCGCCTGCCTCATCCACTCTGCTTTTTTGTCCCTGCTCTCCTTTCCCGGAGGAAAAGCAAACCTGTGGTCAGTGTCAGTGTAAAGAGTGGTCCCAGGTAGAAGATACTGTGTCACTTAGAGCCGTGCCTGGATCTAGAGCTGTATAATCTCCTAAAATTGTTTTTTAATCTTAGAAGTGAGCTCTTGGCTGGCGCTTGGCATAGAGACTTGAAACACGGTTTCCCCCAGGTTCTTCTGGGGTTTGTGTCGCCTTTGAATGCTGTAGGGTGGGAAAGGGAGGGTATGTGACTATACTTCTGTAATCTTACAAAAATTGATGAGCTGCATATCACAAGATGCTTTCCCTCAGACTCAGCTAATAATAGCATCTATTGGGAAAACCCGAACCTCTCTGCATCTAGGGCTCATTTCTTTTCTGGTCTCCAACAAATCAGGTCCTCTGCCTCCCCTGGGTAAAACTCCTCCAAGACCAAGCGCTTTGGCTCCTTTTGGGACACACAAGATTAGGCAGGCAAGGTTTTTCAATGCACATGCTTGATGCTGAAACCATACCCCTTCACATGAACCTCAGTGAGCCTTGCCTCCTACCAGGCAGTTTTGGTTGTGAAGACCGCCTAGAAGAACTTCACATCTCTGTGGTGACCAAGTAGGACAACAACCTGCTGCTCTTTTACATTGACAGCCTGATTTTAGCTGAAGCATCTCCTGCTGCTGCCTCATGTACCAGTTTGCCAGATACAGATGTGCTTAGGTCAGTCATCTCCCCATACAACTGGGAGAGGGTCCTCCCTTAGGTTTAAATCGGGCCTTAGCTCTTCCTTACCATTAGAAGAAAAATATCTATGCAGAAGTCAAGAACAAAGGAATCATAATTGGGTACAAAGCTGAGGTCACTGGAGAGAGGACAACTGCTATTTGCAATTAAACTCCCTTTTTAACTAGTATGAGGGTGCGTATTGCATTTCTGTGATATTTCTAATGCAGGCTATTGATCTGGTTTGGATAGGACTAACAGACATTCCACTCCACCCCGCTATGCCAAGTTTCATGCCAAAGAAAGGTTTTGGTGCTAGAAGCTGAAAATGCATCGTGGAAATGAAGTCGCTGCTGTTCTGTTGCTGGGTTTAAATCTGGTCTTCAGAAAGTAAGGACCAGCAGCCACTCCTGGCTCCTGCTCCCTACCAAGCAGGCAGGAATACTGTGCTCCTGGACTAGGAATCCCTTAAAGTGTTTCCCCAACCTGTCTTCTAAATTAACAAAGAAACTCTGAATTTCAACAATCCCTTTTGGCTTCCCCCCTCCGCCACCTGACCAAAACCAACCCCCAGAGACACAAGTGATATGAACCTTTGAGGTCTCAAATTCTCGCTCACAATTTGGACCCGACGTCTGATGAGCCGGGTGTGGGAAGCTGGTTTCTCAAAGCCCAGTATTCGGGATCAAGTAGGAGCTGCAGATGCTCAGCATCTTTGTGAAGCGGGCCTCGGGAGTGCAAGAGTGTGAACGTGGATTTAGGAGTCTCCACAGCAAAGCCAGCAAGGTGGGAGACCATCAAGCCATCTGCAGCGTTACCCGAACGCTGAAGATCACGGTATGGTTTTGAAAGCTGTGTTAGGTCAGCCACAAATGCTTCTGGAAAGGTTAAGAGCCAAAGATTTTGGCTTTCTAGTCTATAAAACACAGGGCAGCGAGGATTTGGGACTAATGGGATCTTTTCTGAATGTGTCTGCAGACTAAACAGGAGTGGCTTCCAACAGACAGAGAAAGGTTACCGATTAAATGAAATATTTTCTCAACGAATGCTAGAAAGAGACGACAAAAGCTTTTAAGGAGGCAAATGGGAAGGAAAGCTGGTCTCATACCCCATTGTGCCATACCTGACTTCAGCGTGTGGTACACAAATGTTCACACTCCTTACATTGAAATAAGGAAACAAAAATATTCAGCTACATTGTACAAAATTCTCTTTTTTTTATATATATATATATACACACACACAAAACCCCGTATCTATCAGATTTACCATATTGAATTTTAAAAAGTTGCTTATAGAAGGGTGTTGGATTTTATTTTCTCTGCTTGCTTTAGGCAGTGCTCTTGCTTAGAAGTTGACACCAGGCACCATATTTTTGAAAGCAAAACAAGACAGCGAGGAGCAGTAAAAGGACTTAAGAGCTTTTTTTCCAGGTGTCGCCTGCGACGTGCTGGGAACCACCAAGGGTCAGAGAGGGAGGATGGAGGGAACGGATGGTTTCCCATCCATCTCTGCTTAGGATTAGGGATATTTTGCTTCATATTACTCCCTCCCCCCTAGAAAACACCCTCCCGTCAGCTTCCATCTGGGTCAAAAGAAAATTAGCATCGCCATCTGGACGATGCATATGTTTACCAAAAGGGATCTCATCCTGTGCACGAGGCTGACGGCTGCCTGCTCCCTGCTCCCGCTCCCCTTAGAGATTTTTCTGAAAAAATCACTATGGAGAGCGGTGTTTCTGCTCAGCTGGGAAAAAAGCGCAATCCCCTTACTGCTCCTGCCGGGGCGGGAAAAAAAACCAGAAGGAAAACAGGAAGGGAGCCAGACACGTGAAAGGCAGGTAAACATGTCCCTGGTTATGTGCATCGACTGAAACATAAACAAGAAGGCTCTTTTCTTTAAAATCCAGAGGTTTTGTGCAATGTCTGTTAAAATAGCTTCTTTTAAAAAAAAAAAAATTGCTCAGCATAATGGACGTTCAGAAGTGCGTTTCGCAGCAGAGAAAATCCAATTAAACACCTTCTCGCAACAGAACACTTCAATCGGTTAGAAACCAAAGGAAAGTCAACTATAAGCAGTGTACAATGTTTGCCAGGTTGGGTTTTTTTTTTCATCCCCATCCTCTCCCACCCCGATATTACAAAAGATTGTTGTTGGTTTTTATTTTTATTAATAAACGGGCTCCTCTGCAGTTCATATACAATCATAGGTGAATTTGAAATTCCATTTTATACAAACATCTCAAAAAATATTGGGAGTGAAGTATGGTAGGAAATATTGCTCATGTTGCTAGTTAACATGCGTGTAGGAAAAGGAGGAGAAGGGTTTGTTAGTGCACACCTCCAGAGCAGAGCACCCCCCCCTCCAAAAAAGATACAGTAGCTGATTACAGAAAGGTAATGTCCACAAAATTAAGTTTTTCATGCTATTCTACTTTCCAGTACTATACTCTCAAATCGCTTTCACAATTTATCAGCAATGGCTAGGTGGTGAACGCTGAGGTATATTAAAAAAGAGATACCTGCACCTAGAGGAAAATCCATCTTTAGAAAGGGCTTTTTTTTTTTTTTTTGGTGCTGTCCAGGAATTTCACCCAGCTGCGATTGCTTCCAATTTAGAGTAGACAATAGATGACGCCTCCATTTTTTAGGCACTTCTTTTTAAAAGGGAGTTGTCGTTTCCTTGAACCCATTTTTGCATTCTGTCCCACACCACCCCCTCCCCGGCCCCCAACAAGAGTCAGGGAATATTTCTACTCTAGGTCCAATTGATTTTTTTTTCCTATGGATAATTTCCTATGTATAAAATGACAAAGGAAATGCTTAATTAAAGAGTAGAGGAACAGCCTGACTTAGCAGTTTTGCACAACAGAAGATGGCTCTTTAGTATTTAAAATTCATTTCACAATTTAAATTTGACTTTTTTTAAATATACGAATGAGTCATAAATATAGGCTATCAATCTGTTTAAAAATTTCATTCACATAATGGAAAATTTTTTCTTTTATTAAAAATATCACATTTTGAGACTAGAAACAGTAAAGTGCATGAAAAGTTTAAAATATAAATTCAAGAAAATCTTATAGCAGCAAAAAAGCAGAATAAAGAAAAACTTAAAAACACAGACACAACCTTTTCCTATCACTGTGCCATTTTTTTTTAAACATTAAGCAGCCAACCAATTTTTCAGAAGATTGCATTATGTTTAATGCCTCGTGAGGCACAAGGTTTTGAACTGGCCACCTAAAGCATAAAAAGGAAAAAAAAAAAAGGATTTCCAACACATCCAAAGAGCATTAACAGTTGGGAATGAACCAGCAGCTTTTTAATTCAACCCTGACCGACAACAGAAAAGAAAAGTTATTAAAAAGGTATGATGGCTATTTGGCAACTAGGGTCAGGAAAAATAATCCAAGGAATGACTACAGCTACCGCTCGCTCCCCCAGTGAAAAAAGCATGTTGACAGCTACTCCACATGCCCTTTGGCGACAAAAGTAAGGTCATTTCCAGTGGTTTTTTCCTGTACCCTGCGCTTACGCAGTTAATCCCAAATTTGCAACCGAACTTTGGAAAAGGGAACCCAGGAGGGATTTGCAACTTCTTCATTCACCTGCAACCCAGAGGCTTACAAGAGCTCACTTCAAGTGCAATTTCTTACCATTTCTAAGTCCTGCTCCCAAACTGTGCTGCTGAACAGCGTGGCCCTGGCTTTGCCCTAGCAGAGAGGCAGCTCTGTTTCACAGAGGTCCTTTGGATCCCTGCATATCTCACCCAGAAAAGACCAAGTCCTTCAGAGCCCCGAAAAAAAAAAAATTCACCATGGCATCTGCTGAGCAAGTGATCTACACACAGCACTGAACGCTCACCCACAAAATCTTGCAAGACATCGCTTCGCTGGAAATTTCGTTGTAAAGGATATTACATCAGGAGAATTTAGACCTCAAATTTTATCACAGATATTAAGCCATCTTTGGTTTTCTAACATTAGTTAGATGAGGGGCAGGGCCACACTGCTAATCATTTACAGTCAGGTATTAAGTGCTTCGCTAATGTGCAAAATTTATTTCAGATGCAGAGTTCAGTCTCCGTTTTGGGTTCAAACAAACAGTATTTCTAATAGTTTTCCTACAAAACAAGCTTTTTTATTTTTGTTTTTCTTTCTCCTAAAAGGTTGGCTCATTTTGCTACGTTCTGGAAAAAAGCATTATCTTGAAATATGTTAATAAGCAAGATTTTAATCTCATTTGTCCACTTATAAGTGCAGCTTCCTACTGAAAAGAAAAAGCTTGCCAGTTTAAAAAAAAAAATTAAATTAAAAACCTGGAAAGGGAATAATACTTTGGTTCCAGCCCTAGTGCCAAATGATACCAATATGCACCAAAATGTGCAAAATCTCATATCAAACACATAAGGAAAGGAGCTTGAAGAAGCAGCTTAAGGTTGGCCATACTTCACTCCTATATACTTTGATTTACAACTGTACAGGTCCATAACAACAGGTCCTTGCCCCCAGAGGGGCAGGGCTCCACACTACCTCCTGTTCGGCAAGTGCACACCGTTGACAAGAGGCAGGAGCGGAGGATGGAGTTCGAGTTGTGTTAACAGTGAGAAGTGGTCTGAAGGGATGTGGGGGTGTGGACACCCAGTGATGTTGTTGTCAACCAGCCACTGAGGGTCCAAAGGCCCCAGGACACCAAGCACGTTCATGTGAGTGTTGGAATAGAAAATGTAGTCAATCACACCCTAGGGAGAAAGAGAAACATGACAGTGAGAACAGACCTCGCTTCTGGCAACCTCAACTCGACTGGCTTCTGGCTGCGGTTCGCAGGAAGCGGCACAGCGCCGGAATTAAGGTCAGAAACGCGCGTGGTGTTTTGTGTTCAAAGCGCTGCATCCCTTCTCATTAAGTCGCTGGCCAGAGCCAGGTCAGAAGCTTACAAACACCAGCAAATCAAGGATTTGTGTGCGGTAGGAAAGTGTCCAGTGAGTGTAGGAACCAGTGATGAAGCACTTACATGAACAAAGAGAGAGAGAGCCAATGGTCAGAAAATTAACACAGCATCCTGGGGAGACCAGGTCTGCCATTTCAGAAAAATCGCTGCTTACTTTGAAATCAAAAGTGTAATTGGTGTAAGGCATCAAGTTGTTTTCATAGGCGCTCTTGAGTTGGAAGCCATGCGTTATTCTTCCTTCAGAAGCCCCGTTTTTTCCATTGCCACTGAAGTTCATGAGACACTCGTTATAACGCAACTCCTTGAAGTCCTTGTGGTTGTCAGCTACTATGCCATTGCTTAAGTATTCCACTACACCTGTTTGCAAAGGAAAGGATTCAGGGAGTTGCTTTAAAATACAACATTCAGGGAATGTTGGCTTCGGAGTTAAAAACCAAACCACCAATAAGATGCCCCATGAGGTCAGAAAAAAGCTTTCCATCGAAGGGGAAATCTACGCAGCAGCTGCCTTGTCCATGTCTGAGGCACCTTTCTGACAGGCAGCCAGGAACTGAGGCTCTCCGGTGGTTTTGACACCATTTTTTGAGGATTACAGTAAACCTGTAGTATATGTACTGTAGTATGCATGTAACGGGGTGCTAGAGAGGCAGCTTTCGTATGTATACCTGATATTACAATATCAAATGTCATAATTACTAAAGCAAACCTGTCTCCTTAGAAAGTTTTCATGTTCCATCACAAATTCACGTCTTGCCTACTTATTACTGCTGCTCAAAGCATGGGTATTTATTTAACAATTTAGTTAAGATCTACTTGTGCTTTTCTACATCTTTGCAGGGGCAACCAACTTTTCTGGAGCGTGCAACTGACGACGAAAAGCAGTCTACTCAAATGGAAGACTTGCATTCTCTTCAGCCAGATTTCAAAAGACAGCTGTTACTAAGAAAGCTTTCATCCATACCTACCCAGGGAAGTGCAAACTGCCCCATCGCCCTCAGAGGAAAAGAGGATTCAAACGTTCTAAAAATGTAAGTTAAACAGTAAGGCAATACCAGTCTTACCTGAATCAGGCAATGAGTTGAGATCCGCACACAGCACCAGGGGGATAGAGTTAGGATCTGCTGTTGGGCTACTGGGCCTGCTTGAGGCTTTCTCAAGGATATTTTTCAGTTCTGAGACAAACATCATAGTCTGGATGAGTTTCACATCTGAGTATTCGGGGTCCCAGTGCATGTGGGCATTGGCCACAATAAGCAGCTGTTTGTCCACATGAAGCGATTTCATACCTAGGTAAACAAATACATTTTTATCAGTGAAAGGCTGACCCTGCGAATACATTCAGGGTCTAGCTACTAAAGACTCCACGTCAGACACACCAGCAGATGGATGCATTACCTGAACCACTATTCCTTTCTAAACTAGCAGCATTTACGTAATATTACATGATTAAATCTCTCCAGTACAGGAAAGACATAGCCAGCATAATCTGACATGGTTACAATTGTATTCCTTCTCTACAGTGGTCCACTTCACTGTGCACCACTATATTTAAGGGACAAGGGAGTTTCCTGACACAGCAAATTGTTCCCTTGGGAAAAAACTCAAACTTGCTTAAATGAATGCAGTAGGAACCCGGCTGCTGCAAAAGACTATAGCTGGTTTTACTATTTATCTGAGAAACAGTACTCTGAAAGATGGGGCATAAAGTCACAGGCAGGCCCTTCCAGTCCTGTAATTTAGACACTCTGCTCCTTTGCAGGGTACACTGGAAACGAGCCAGCAGAAAACTAGACACACAGACAGAGCAGGGTGGTAATTTGAAGTATGTTGAAATTGTCTACTGCATCTGATCAAACTTTAAGAAAATGTGACAGCCAGTCAATCAAGTGGCATGAAAAGATACCTGATAATCTCATTCTTCCACATCAGTACATAAGCACTGTCATACAATCACTGGGGGAGGATGGAAGGATTCAATCAAGAGGAAAAAAAGAGAGTTGAAAATAGAAGTTGAACACGACTGACAGCCATTGGTAAGAGCATATGCATGTAAACATACTGACCTTGGAAAAGCTTAATTGTTCAAGCAGAATTTAGCAGAGTAAGCAGGGACAAAAGCTTGAGAGGAGAAAGCTAAATGCTGGGCATCTGGCTGCGAGTGCAAGCAGACCAGGAAATCATGTCATCTTTGTCCTGTCTTGGCCATCAACGGGCTATCATTTCTCAAATTAGCAGAGTGAACAGCGTTTGCTCATCTGCAAGTATTTAGTTACTACTAACAATGGCAACAATATTCTAGAGAGCTGTATCACCTAAAGAATAACTCGTGCTTTTACATGGAACTGAATAATGAGAGAACCACAGTCATACTCACTTGCTCCAAACAATTCTTTGTGCACCTCTAACACCACGGCAACTCCGATGTTGTCCTTCGTCATCACTCTGTTTAACATAGCTTCTGAACCTTCAGAATTAGCCATTGCCACCTGGTTGAACTCCACCGTATGCTTCTGCACCAGCGTAAATCTGGTTAAACAAAAAGGATCATGTGTGAACACGAGTGACGTACAGCTATGTGAAAAGACATGGTTTCTACCTGCACTGCGGTCTACCATGTCCAAGGACAGAGCCTGCAGGACAGGGTGAGGCATATTTCTTTTGTCCTCTGGTTTTATAAAAGTAAAAATAGTTCTAAGAAACATTCCCCCAGTCAGGGTAGAGCTCTTGGTCTGGCAAGTAAGACAACTCTCAGGGGAGACAAGATACCTGGGGTTTAGGAAGTGTTTACCTGTTTCAGCCTGGCACCCTGAGAGCACTATTCAGAGCAAGGCTCAGAAGCTATTGCACCTCCTCAGCAGTGTTCCAGGCAAAAAATTAAGATGAGATGGTAATTAAAGGCTTGACTCTTATTTTGGGCAAATGCAGTATTAAAAACCAGCTTCTTTCAAACCACTATCTACCACCACTAGTTTTGTGAAATTGTTTTTTTTTTCCTTTTCAACCTTAGTATGCCTGAAAACACGTTGCTCTGGGACAAACTGAAGGCTACCTATTGAAAGGGGTTTTTTTGGTTTTGTCCTCTTAGAAATTCTAGGGAAAAAAAAAAGTTTTAGTACTAAAAAAAAAAGGATTTTCTGTTTTTTAACTGAACGCACCACTGTATAATAACCAGCTCTGTATATATCCTTGTTAGTATCAAAGTTTGAAAGTTTGAAAAACACTCATTGTTCGTTTTCACTCACTTCCTCTATTCAGAACCAGTGGAATTGTTTTTTTATACATGATCTGAAAGGCATATTTTTATCTCTGGAAGCAATGAAAACTCTGAAAAGGAGCTAAAGCTTTGCAAAACTTCCATTCTAATTACTGAAAGCTGTTCTGAGGGAATGTTCAGAGGGCTACTCGGGGTGGTACAACCCATGAGCAGTTCACACAGATGAGAAGTGTGAGTACCAGCTTCTCTCCTCCCTTCCCAATAGTCTCATGCTTTTAATGTAGCAGAACTTTTTGGATCAAGTATTCAATAATGTAATGTTTCCATTCATAAAAGCAGAGAATTTGGCAGCAATACCTCTTTTAATACTTTAAGCCAGCACAGTTTATATATCTTTAATCTTAGAGGAGGTGAAACTTCTGTCAAGCAAAGCAAAAGTTTGTAGAGGTGAAGTATTTATTAGATCTGCCAAAAAAATGCGCAAATGAATCACATAAGTTTTCACTCATAGTAGATCTCCTGCAGCTCCCATGTTTCTGGAGAGACATCTTTCTTTGTAGTCTGAAAGGAATGGAAGGACTCTGTCGCAAATAGAGCAGCAAAGAGGAAAGGAGGATCATTCTTTGCAGTGAACTTTATCTTTTGTTTTATAGCACAATACTTTGGTTACCCTGCACCCTGGGAGAGGAAAGCTTTCAGACCTAAATCAATCTGGGTTTAATGTATTTTTAAAAAGCTGTTTCTGCCTCTTACTTTTCAGTTTTGAAGAATATTGCACAGCCATCCACATGCTTTTTCTCCTGCTCAGACATGATTTTGGCACGTGACTTTGGAGAAAAGAATCCATCGTATCCTCGTTCTTTCAAGGCTGGCAGAAAAAGGGTGAAGTATTGCTCTGTTTCCACTTCCTGGAATTGAACACAAATACCTTCAGGGTAGCAAAGTCAAGGAAATCCTTCCTATGGCTGTATGACAACTTGGGCCTGCCTTGGCTTGCAGGCAGCAGCTCTCACCAAAAGGAAAAGTTTCTGTTTGCACAGATCCTGTCACTTCCTAGATTAATGGCCTGCTGGAAACAGATTTGCATTCCTGGATATCCTGGAATCCTCCCAAAAGGGAAAGTGACAGGTGTATTTTGAATAGCAATAGATTACACCTGATATTTTTGACATCTGAATGCTGATACCGTCCTAGGTTAGATCGATAGATATCCAGCAGCAATTAATATTTAATCTGGAGAGCTCTTTTGCACAAGGATGTCTCGCTGTTCTATAACAACACATTTTCTTTGTAGTAACTTCTGGTCTCCAAGAGGATTTCAGAGATTGATCTCTTGAGGTTTTCAAACCAAGGTAACTACTCTCTTCTTGTGCAAGATTTTTGCCTACCAGAACTTGCTTAAAAGCCAAAAGATTTAAAGGCAGAAGCATTCAACTGCTCTAAACTTCTGCAATAAATTTCTGATAACATAGCAGGATACACATACCAATGATAATTGATACTTAACTTTGACCATGAGAGTCCCCTTGTTTGCCAATGAGAGTATTTTTGAGACTTTAACTTCCATACGAAGCAGGAACGGACTAGGAATGGGGTTACAGCACTCTATATTCTCCCTTTCTGCAGTAAACCCTGTACACCCAGAGGAAGAGTATTTAGGATGCCTATCTGAGGGGGAAAAGACCCAGATGTTCCAATGCAAATTACCTACTAATTTAGCTAATTTTATCTCACTGACTTTGTCTCATTTCATAGAACACAAAGCCATTGCATAAACAAGGAGCAAGAAGCTGTGCACACAGCTTGAATTGGTAAACCCAAGAATTTGTTAGCAAGCAGGAAAATAGGGTGCTTTCAAGGAAGAATTTCATTCTAAGGGTGGAAGTCAATCTTTTCTGTTTCTGATGAAAAATACAGTTATTTTCCAATTACCTGAAGACTAATGATATCGGCATCACAGTTGACGATTTCTTCCATGATTCCCTTTTTTCTATACTCCCAATTGAGTGCCCAAGATGGGCAGTAGCCGTAGAGCTGCCGGGTGGCATATTTATCACACAACACGTTGTAACACATAACTGTGAATGAAGCTGGAAGGAAAGAAAGAAAGGGAAAGGTTATCAGCCTCTGAAGATTACAAATGCCGAATTTATTCAAGCCAAAATACTGAAGCTTACATGGTCCATTCTGGAGGGCCTACGGAACACAAGTCAGTGGGCTTATTCCACTGAGCGTTTCATGAGCAGGAGTAAAAAAGACCCTGCTGAGTCAGCAGTTACCCTGTATGGCTAAACTCTTCCTGAAAGCAAATCAGCATTACTACCAAAACAAGATGGCATCACGTGTGCAACAAAGCAACGCAAGCCCATTTCGCAGTCAATTCTTTATTCCCTTTGAGGATGGGGAAGATCAAGGGGTCAGCAACAATCAGGAAGTCTCTCTCTGGATTAGGGGGTAAGGAGAGGGAAAATAGCAGCCATCTCAGTGATGGAGTCAAAACCTAGTATTTATTGCATAAGGTGCCTTGATACAGCAACTTCAGACTTAAGTGACCCGTACAATTCTAAAGCAAAGGCAAAACCAAGCTGCTAAAGAGGCTGTTACTGTGCATTGATACCACAGCATCAGAGAGAATGAAGCTTTAGAACGCTTCATTTTTAGACTGTCTGATTCCAAAACTTTTGTACAATTCTCCAAGCACCTGTACAACATTTCTAAGTTGTTATCAAGTTGTATCTGTGTCTATGAAGTCTAAGGGGCAGAGAGAGGTGTAGGTGAAGGCAGGGAAGGGAAAGAGAAATGAAGTAATAAATTAACAAGGACCTAATACATTATTTGGTCACATTTTGTGAAAAAGAGAGAAGTCATCATGCTGCTCATTGGATCGTTCAACTTGAAACACACTTCTCACACACAAACTTCTCAACTCCCTCAGATTTTACACCAATTAAAAAAGATCCTAAACATCCTAGCACCATGCTGCTGGGAAAAGACCGCTCACATTTGCAGGGAAAGAAGTGAGGTTTTATTATGAGGCTACCCCACAGCCGTATTTTTTTATTCTTGTAAGCAAAGAAGATTTCCGTTGTTCGGTTGTTTAAATTTTATATTAGCATT
Source organism: Limnodromus scolopaceus (assembly GCA_028565335.1). Lineage (NCBI taxonomy): Eukaryota > Metazoa > Chordata > Aves > Charadriiformes > Scolopacidae > Limnodromus > Limnodromus scolopaceus. The sequence continues at coordinate 2,519,437 of JAOXNO010000033.1, forward strand.
CAATTGGCTTGTTACAGTTTCTACCATGAAATATTCCACAGCTTAGTATCCTAACACCATGATTTCTAATGACTTCTGAATTCTGTTTCTGCTCAGGAAGTTTGATTCAAAAAATAAAACCAAACTCCATAGAATTCCACTGAGATACTGATTTGTAAGGGAATTTGAAACAGAAATGCAGAACTTAATGCTGTGGTGGCTTACAGGACTTTTGGCATCTCCTGTTTATTTCCTTTTTTTTTTTCTGGTTTATTGTTCTTTAATAGAAAAAAAGTGACAGATTATTTTAGCTGCAACATTAGCTGGCCTAACACACAACCGAGGTAAGTTTTGAAGACCTGCCAACTTCATGCTTCTATATAGAAAAAGTATAGAGGACTGCCAAATTATTCTTGCTGGTTATTAATCTGAACATCTGCAATAACACTACTAGCATTTTTCTTCTTTATACAAGCTCTCGGATGCTTTTGGAGGGCTATATTCAGTATAGAAATTAGGGGGGAAGAAGAGTCACTGGATTTGGACAGCAGGAAGAAACGGGCCTCTTGCACTTCAGCAAAAGCAACAATAGAGGGCATTAAGCTAACTTCAGGACCAGGCGCTCCAGGAGTTTACTTGCAGACAGGGACTTCTCAAAGTCTCACTTCAGTCAGCATGTGCATGGACACGCCATTTGTATACAGTTATTTCACAGTTGTTATTAGTTCTGAGAAATTATTTTTTTTAAAAAAAATCTCTTTGGCTCGGGCATCAGTGGCTAGAACAGTTATGAAAAAACCTAGCATGGAAAAGAAGTGACCGGCATCCCATTCAAAATACATCCCATACAAAATAGCTGTATGATAATTGTTTTAGCAGGAATTAACACAAATTGCTATTTTCAATCTGATCCATGTAAGGCATATAAGTCTTTTCTGAAAATAAAGCCAAAGAAGGGTTTTTCAGCACATCATTGTGTGAATGCAGGGAAAAAACCCACAGATTTACCTGAGGGCAGAATTTGGTCTCGTTCTTTTAAAGTAATCCATGGCCTTGGAGGCAGCTGCTCTGGATGAACTAAAAAAAAAAAAGTAAAACAGTGATTTATTCAGACTTTATATTTGTAAGTTATAATTTCTAAGTCAAAATGATGACTGAACAGTAATGTTCCCTACTGTGCTTTGCAACCCCAAATCCTGATTCTTTTTACACTCTAGGGGAGGCAAAAATAATTTAAAGGCTAGCTACAGTAAAAACATACTTGTCAGTTGTAAGATTCATGACTATTTTTGTCTCTTGCTTTCAAATCTAGAAGCACCGCTGAAATATTCCTGCACCTTGAATATACTGCTGAAGAAGGAGGGGAAAATCCTGTAGTGGTTCAGACATCCTGTGCTCCCCTTCTCCAAGAACCTCACCCGATATCCATCACTCCTGCAGTGTTTAAATTAGTAGACATCAAGTGGCAAACCAGAAAGCTCAGTTACAGAACCACGAAGCAGGATTTAAGTCAGGTAATGGATATTCTTATTCACTTTGGTATTTCTACATCTCATTTGACATTCTGCTAGCATTTGGATTATAACTTCCAGTGGAAAATATCAAAACGGCTTCAGCAAGGAAGCCTCGGCAGTTTGTTGGTAACTGAAGGTTACAGAACAGTGAGAACAAATGCCTGTAACATGGTAACATGGGAAAAGCTTATACAATATATGTTAACCCCTTCCACTGCGTGTGAGCATGTGTTTGTGTGTACGACTGGAACCACTTGACCAAAATGCAAAAGCAGTTAGAAAATACCCTCCCTTCAGTGGTTCAGAATCTTGTTTTAGCAGCAAATACTGTCAGAAATGCATGCTTTTAAACCACTTCTGTCAATCAGACTTGTAGGGCTGTCACCTGCTAGATTGTCAAGCATGTAGTTCAGTAGCTTTCGAGTTCCGTCTGGATCCTGGTAGAGGCTGAGAATATCTTGTGATAAAGGATTGCCTGCCAACAGCATAAAACAACAACCAGGTGATTAGCTGCCTGACTTTCTTGAGGCTTTTCAACCAAAGAAAATCTCCCATAATAAGAACAGACAAATTGACCCAGAAGATATTTAGGTTGCTTAACTTGGAACTGTAGAATACTACAGTAAGAGACGCTACAGAAATAGCTAGCACACAGAGACTTTCTTCCTTCGACTCATCTCAATCAATAATACAGTAGGTTCAAGGGTTTATTTAACTACCTACAGATTTGAAATAGGCTCGTAAAGAAGTTTAATAGCATTAAAGGGGAAAAGCATTTTTTTCAAAACTGGGTGGTGATTTTTGCTGCAAGCTTAGTATCTCAAATAAACTGTAATAAAATGTCCAGGTAATATACAAAGCTTTTGAGCCCAGCCCCCTTAGTAATTCAAGAGTACTCCCAGGAATATTTAACTGTAAAGAATTCGCTCACCTTTCAAACCTAGAGTTTGTAGCTGGAAGAGCCGTCCAAGTTCGTAAGGCAAAACCCGTAACAGATTGTTATTTAAAAGCAATTCCCTGCAGCAAATGCAAAAACACTTTTGATGAGTATCACTTCAGAAGAACACTTTTAAAGAGCTATATGCCGCTCATCTTCAAAGATGACACTTTTCACTCTGAATTTTTTTTGTATTATGGAAAGATATGCCAATCTTCCCATTTCAAAGCACGACCAAAATACTTTCATTAGAAAAAAAAAAAAAAAAACACAAAAACCCCAAACACAAAATTAAATCAGGGAGAATTTAAACAGTGGGCAATCACCATGTCTCAAAGAATATTTCAGAGCAGAAGACTACATATCTTACAGACATATATCTGTAGAGATCAGAAAAGAAGGGTAAGGAATCCTAAAGTAATTATTAGAACTGAAGCTTTGCACCAATATTCAATTTTTCAGAACTATTTAAAATACAAGAATAGAAAGCAAAATAAGATTCTCCGTCCCAATCCCAGAATATAGATTTTTGAACAATTAACCAGAATAATTTTTCTCACCTGAGAGATACCATGTTTCCTAGTTCTGCTGGTAAACTTCTGAGTTTGTTGGATGACAGATCCAGGTAAACCAGATTATGAAGCTTGGCAATATCAGGTGGAATGCGAGTAAGATTATTGTCATTGAGGTGCAGAGCAGTCAAGTGTGTCAGTGACCAAAGTGATGTACTTAAGCTCCGTACTCTACCTAAAAAAGAAAAACAAAGGACCACCTCTTCAGTCAGGTTTGCACTCTCAAACCATCAGATACAAACTATGGGGGATGTCCCAATATGGGATTTCCAGGGTGGAAACCCTGCCATTTCACTGGAACACTCAGTGACTCTTGCAGAAGATACCTCCAGGTATCTTTCCCACAAGCAGGTTTTAAATAATTATTTAACCCTCTGAGTTAGAGACCAAGGTGCAGTTCTAGGGAAGCAGATGTGCTACCCAAAAACTCATGTCCTGAGTTGGTGTTTTAAATCAACTGGGCTGAATATGAGCCAGCCAAGCTCAAAGGCAATCTGGTAAATCAGTTACTCCTCTTCCCCCAACTCAGAAAAACTGTCTTCCCAACAGGATCCCCCTATCTGAAAGAGTCTGGTGTGATTCTGGGGCACCAAGTTTGCCGCCAAACCAAAATTCAAAACCAAGTCAACTCACCCGAGATCTCTAATTCAGCCCAGTGTGACTTCTTCCCGTTGGCTACCTCTTCTGCTGACATGATGGTGTAAATTCTGCGAGGATCTGGAGGATCATATTTTTCCTTTGGCATCCCTGTTAGTCTGAAAGACCATCACAACCATTACCGTCTGGCACTCAGCAACATTTCCTCATTTCTAGCCTGCCAGATTACCTTCCCCAGTGACACTCTGAAAAAACATATGCCCTGGAGTTTATGGACAATAAATACTATGTTGATGTCAGCCCAATGGTTCCCAGCACATGGAGTTAAGCAGGTGCTCAGACCTTTGCAGAGTAGAGGCCCATAACAGAAAAGGGCGTTTCTTCCTACAAAGTTTGGTTTTCTGCAGTTATCCACAGTGTTACCTTGTACTGCCCCGATGCAGACTTTATGGATTTCCTACTTTATCCCCCAGACTGAAGCATAACCTACGTCACCAATGAGTTATTTGCTGTGTGCAGAACCTGCAGACAAGATGACAGCATTTTGCTGTTCACAGTGAAAGCACACGGATTGCTCCCTCCTGTAGTTTTCCCAGGGAAGCAACAATTGAAAGGAAGGCTCTTCTCATTGCTTTCACAGATATTATTGTCAATACACAGAGTTCTCCTTTTGCACTCCACTTGTACAAGACTTGAAATCACAGTCTGAAGGGGAATTAGCTCAATTTTCCTATTAACTATCTAGGTTCTCTGTTTCGTGCTCTTTCATGCTCAGTATCAGTCAAGACCTTTTTAATCCTAATGGCCTAGGAGACATAAAAAGAGCTCAGGTAAAATTCTCGTTAGCTGTTCTTATGCATATAGGGCTTCAGCCCAGTCCAAAGCTTTAATATGAGGTGCACTCATGTCTTAAGGGTGAGCTTGCACACATACAAATTCGACAGATCTAATTTTCCAGATTCTTGTCAGAAGGGAGCTCTGATGTCCCGTTCAAAAAACATACACTTTCCAGGTGACACAGGCAGAAGTTTCCCTCCACACCTCCCCAGATATTACTGTGCTGAGACAGACTCAGGGGGTAAAGGGGCTGTTTGGTTTAAAAACATAAGGTTAGTTGAATTTGCTGTTCACTGGCCTTTTCCTTCTCAGACACACAAAATACACAAACCTTAATTTTATACAAATCCAAAGCAGCTGGTCTACAGGATGCATTTTTTCCCTCATACATATGTCTCTACTACAACTGGCTGCAATAGCTGAGAAGCTCTTAAAACAACTATAACTCATGTGGTTTGCCGAACTGACAAGACAGAAAACTATGAAGAATTTGAGGAAACTAGTTCCAAGGTGTTTTTTTCAGCTAGTCCAACTAAATAAAGATCACATGTCCCCTTTACAAGCTTAATGTACTGCATTTTTTTCCAACTGATGTAGATAGCTAAAACAGTGTTGTGGTATTGCACAGGAGGAGGAGTTGTCAGGGCTGTCCCCTGCAAAGGGTCTCAGTTACAGGTCTGGTGCTTCCTTCCCTGACGAATGTCCAAGGAAATTCCATTCACGTTGAATTAAGGCTCCCTGTTGCAATCGCAGGGCAGATGCAAGCCCCACATCTAATTATAGCTGACTTCTATTTACAGGTGAAGTCATACGGCGCGGAAAGCTACAGGGTAAGAGGATTCTGCACTCACACTGCTCAGCCACAGCAATTCAGTTCGAGGCGATGAATGAAATAGACTACTTAAAGTCACAGGATTAGACCTGAAATCCTTCGATCCTCGTTTCAGAACCCCAAAATTGGAACCGGTACTTCCCGACACAATAAAAGTTTTTTAGATCTTCAAGTCTTAATCATCAAACATTTGAACTGACCCAGGATATGTCTTCATTTTGCTTTTTAGTCTGTCTAATCTTAAAACGATCCATACTTCTACCACATCTGGACCTCAGACATTGCAGACTTTGCTGTCCAATGCCCAGCATCAGCATTTGGGTGAGAGCTCTGTAAAATGTGCTGTGCTTACCAGGTCTTCACACAATATTATAGTAATATCAGACCCAGGCAGATTTAAATTTCAGTTTCTGCATACTGAGACTCCCCTCTGCCCTGCACGCTGCTGGCAAAAGCTTTGGCCATGGTTGCTTCCTATGGGCTTCTCAAGGTGCATTTCCAGCTAAAAAAGCAATCAGGAAATTATCTGCACTGCTGCTTGCCGTTTCATCGCAAGCCAGACAGATATCTAACAGCTCAGGAAGGCTCAGTCTAGCCAGGGGTCCTTGCTGTCACACGCACGATGATTTGAAGTCTCAAAGCAGCAGAGGTCTCCTCCAGCTGCTGAGCAGCCTCACTGGAAACCAGGGCTCGCCATTCCCAGTGCCAGACCCCAGCAGCTTCACTCCTCGCAACAGGGGAGAAGTCGGACAAATATCCCAGATCCTGGTGATAAAGTCTTTAGCACCGTGGAGGTTAGACCATCTGAGTCACCCCATACTCATCCATACCTGACCCCCAGGCCAAGAGATGACCACTGACTGGGTGACACCATCAAAAAGCTTCGGGATTACAGTTTCCTCCTTGGCAGGGAACCCAATTAAATTATGTTGAAGTATTTCTCGTTATGAGAAGTACTCTGCCAATTTAAAGCAATTTGCAGCAGTCAGAGGCCCTCCAATGAAATGAGCCCTGAACCGCGAGTCAAACAACACGCACATTTTTCAGATATTAGTCACTTTAATGTTATTTTGAAATAGTCGTGAGTCAAACTAGCATCAGTGTAATTTCCACAGTTACAGAAAAGGGAAAACAAACCTAAATCAAATGCACTTTTTTTTCTCTTCTGTGTAACAACAACATTGAGCAAGACTTGAAAGCCACCACATGTATTTTTTTGAACCAAACATGAATTCTGCCTGGGTTCCCAAATCCTATCGTTCCCATCGCCTCCTCTGCTTGTCCTGGAACTAAACCAGTATCCAAAAATCCCAGCCTATTTTTGCTTGGTCTTCAGGGAGCTACACCGAGTTCCCTGAATCAGTTAACCCCAAAATCAGATGCGTATTAGCGCTGTTGCAAGGAACAAAGCAGGAAGACCCAGCCAGGGATGTGGGAACTGAAGTAGCACCAAGATCACCATGAGCTGTTGTAGAGTTGCACCCTGTGGGTTCAAGCAAGGCCTTTTCTAAAATTCAGCTAAGACAGGTGTGACATGAGCAGAATATGCGCACTCAGTTTCTATGCTTTTCAAATGGGACCAAAAAATATTCTTGCTGGCTTTTCTTCTAAAGAGTTCCCTTCGCACATATTGCAAGCTGAATGGCAGGGGAGTTGGACTAGATGATCTCTATGGTCCCTTCCAACTCTAAAAATTCAGTGAAATTCAGTGAAAACTCAGTGAAAACTTTTGAAGCAGCTAAAACTTGCTCTCCATTACAAGACTAACTACGTAAACTTAAACTGCACGACCCCAATATTGTGTAAATTAAATAAAACCTGAATATGAGAACACCAGTGCATTAGTAAGAACAATATTTAAGCTCTGAACAAACTTCAAAATCTAGGGCTTCCTGACAATGTCCTGCTTATGCACTAACTCTTTGGCTACAAGTCCATCCTCAAAAGCCTACAGAAGATGGACAGAGCAGGGTGACTCAGCTGAAACCCTAAGTGTGGTCCCAGGTGAAATTAAATATCTCTCAGTCAGGTGTATATAAAAAGGATTAGGGGGAAGTGACTTGGTTTGGAAGTGTTGCAAGCAGTAGGTTTGTGGCTGCCTTTTTTTAATTGCACTTTTGTTTTTATATGCTGTTGTATTTGCTGGCTTTTGCATATGGGACACACTGACTACCAATTAAAGCTAGAAAAAAAAGGAATAATGTAACAGTACTGAAGGTGTGAAGAGTGGCAAAGAAGAAAGTTTTGAGCTATAAGGCTGTCACAGGCTTTTACTCTGAAGACAGATTTTCTTGGCAACAAACTGGAGCTTCTGCACACTTGGAGTTTCAGAAAACCAGGTAATAACAGAAAAGAGCACTGCTCTTCTGTACTTAACTATTTAAGACTCTCTCAAGTTATACAGGTGTGGAGAATATGAAATAGGGAGGATATAGTTAGTAGTATGAAATACGAACTGTGATTTTTCTTAGGGAGAAGCTGAAGGCAGTCCCACAAACTGCACCAGCACAAGAGAAAAAAGGACACTATGCTAGGGATTAAGAAATTCCTTAACTCATAGTGTATTTTTCTTTTTTGTATGGGTGGGGGAAATCAACAGCAGCTGTGAACATAAAAAAATCTCTTCCATTACATAGCACATCCAAACACACAAAAGTAACTATCTCAAGGTCACTATGAGAGATGAACTGCATCACTATAATTTTTAATAAAGTTAGATCTCTTCTTCCGAAAGCAAACATCCCTCATCAAGCAGTTGGATTAACATATGTTCAGAGGAAAGAGAAAGCCTGCTCAAAGCTGTCCAGATTACTTGGTATCTATGTTGCAGGAGGACTCGGAAGCCAGATAGGTCAAAGTCCCTTGGAGCTATGTGCTGCTGCAAAATAATGACCAGTTCCTTCCCCAGAGAGGTTAGAAGATGCATTTCTTAAATTACAGTGACTATAATGGGTTGTTCCATTCAAGTTCTTTCATACCTCAATGCAAAAGGTCTGCTTCTAGCAAGGGAGCAAATACAAAAGAGCTGCAACTTCATCTCGCTTCAGCCCTACGTTCATGGGTGTGTTGGCACAACTCAAAATCCTCGCCTCTAGCAGAGTGACATTCTTTGAGATTTTTTTTTCAGTCTCTGTATATAGATGAGTCAAACTGCCAAAGCATTTTGAAAACTATCCAGCAGACGGCCCTGAATCATTCCTCCTTCCTCTGCGCAGTAACAGCTTACTGTCCATCCACTTCCATATGGTGATCCCTCCCAGGAATTAAAAATCCTGCTGGCTGATGAGGCCAGAGTCTGTGCGTATGCGTTGACACACACAGGCACATGTTATTTAACGTTGGAAAGCTGGACCACAAGCTGGAGAACAGAGCCATTTTTATTTATTTATTTTGTAAACAGCACTAAAAGGTTGCATAGGGAGGAGAGGAAGGCTATTGGTCTGTAATAAGCATGCTCGGGTTTTTTGAGTGTATGACAAAAGTCTCCCCGTTTTGGCCTCCTGAAGCAGTACGGCCAATAACCACAAACACAAAAAACTGACCTGGAGTACTTGGCTGGGGGTGGGGTGGGGGGACACACACAGGTGCGTGAAGATCAAGAAAAGGTGATTGTTTAAGGGTATGTTAAGGGGACTTAAAACTGCTAATACTCGGATATGTATATATGTGTTAGCTTAAGGCAAACTACTTAGTATATCACTGTATATATAGTATCTAGTGTATATATACTAGCAAGAAAATATGGATGGGGATTTTTGATAGTCTTTTGCTTATATCTGAATTGTCTTCATAGTGCTTTCCTGTAGGAACATGTTCAACCACCTCTGTATACGCTGTCTCTACCAAGAGTTGAATGAGCACCGTGAGTCTGCCACCAAAGGTACTATCTCTTTTCAGTTTTTTTATTCCAAATAACCTGACTGGGAATAGAGAGTATCAGTGAAACACATAAAAATGCCTCATCATGTTTTTTTTTATAAAAAGAGGAAAATAAGCATTTTGTTACTGTCATTTCCCAATATTGAGATTTCAAATAATCTTTGAGGAAAGAATAATTAATGTACATAAATAGAGACAACTTGGACACAAGTTAAGTATCCTACCAACAGGAGGATGGAAAATAAACAGTAAGTAGAAATAAATCGCAAGGCAAAAGGCTAAATTTGAAGTGAATATTAAATCTAAGGAATAACAACTAAAACTTCAAGCTTAGCAGCATGGAGCTAGCAACAAACGATGAAGCCCACAAGTACAACTTAAAGAAATCTTTTGTTTTATAATTCTGTAAAAAGATGTATTTTCATATCATCCATCCAAGAAAACTGCTTCTCACAAGAAGGCACACTGACTCTGCTGCACAGAGGGCTCCTCTACATGAACTCAGTAGGACTATTGATCTCTATTCACTAGCAAGCTCTTCTTTAGCAGAAAGAGTCCAAAAATACATAGGAGAACTGTGGAAATCTAGAGCATTAAAGGTAGTTCATGTTTATCACCTCTCAAGTCTGCATCATCGGTACCTCTGCCTCTATAGTAGCCTGTAGACAGGGCCTCAGCTCAGTTTGCTTTTTTAAATAATCTGGGCTCCAAGCAGGAAAGAGACAGGACCTTACTTCTGCAATGCTGTTAGCAAACTACACCAGCTTGTACTCTTCTCATCTGCTAATGCATTTTCAAATACAGCATGGTAATAGAGGTTTTTTCTTGAACCACATCACTCATGTATGTGAAACAAAACTTGCTTTTAGTAAAACATCTTTGTTACTCTTGGGTTCGGTACTTAAATTCTTTAACTTGAAACTTTCAAGGGAGTCTTCGCACATATTGCAAGCTGAATGTTTTAATAAAACTGCCATCTCTGCTACATGATCAAGACAAATATTTAATGTAGAAAATATTTCAACAAAATAAGCTTCAGTCCTTGTGCCTATCACAAGGCAGATCTCCTTCAAGGACTATAGCTTTATATTGCAACTGACGTAGGCGAAATAAACCGAAGTGGAAAGTCCTAAGTAGTGGGATCTCTGTATGGATGCCGAGAGCATGAAAAGCTGTTCCTCCAAGCTATAACTGGCCAGGAGGCATGTTTATGCTGAGAAGCAGAAGGGAACAGACTTTTATGATGGTGCTGGCCCTGTCTGGCAATTTTATCTTTGCCATAGTCAAGCTAAACTCACAGCCATCCACGGGGTTTGGAACAAGGTTGCACAGGCAGGAGGTATCTTTGTGGAGTAATTTTAGGGTCGGGAAGAGAGCACTGCTGCTTGATAAACTTGGCTGACTATTTGGAAAGTGTTGCAGTCCTCACCAGAGTGGCGACAACCCTGTGAGAACCTGCATGCAGGATTTTGGACTTCTACTCACCCACTCCAGCTAGTGAACCCAGAAGAGTGGTGAAAAGGACACGTCAACAACAAGCGCAGCAACAACATGGTGGAATTTGTCCAAACCCTGCTCTAGTTTTTATTCCATGTGGTACTTAGATTAGGCTCAGCAAAAGGATGCTATTTAGGTTTCGCATGTTCAATTTCACAGATAGTCCTCTCTTTGCTCATTACTGAGTTCATCGCGCGAGCAGTGCAGAAGTTCATAGGGATCTGCTGGGGGCTGTCATACAACAGGACTGTTTTCAGGGATTGAAAACACAGCCACTGTTACCTTAACTACATAGCTTTCTTCGTTTCCAGTAGGGAATTGCCTATGCCTGGCACACTGGTTAGGGTACTGCCTCGGCTCAGGCCGCACTGCTCATGTGCTGTTGAGCCCCTGTAAGGCCAGCAAAACAAGACATACAACCGGCTGCAGTGATGTTCAGCAGCCACATCCTGCGAGGCTTCTTGCCTACTTGGCCCATCTGGCCATACGGCACAAGCCTGAGTACAGGGAACTTCAAGTTTGGGGTGGAAATAGTGAAACCAAGAGGCAACCAAGAACCTGCAGCTGACAGTAAATTCAGTGGTGGTGGGATCCCAGGTAGCTTTGTGTTATCACTTCAACAAAGACCATGAAAGCCCAGAGAAGCACAGAAAAGTCATAGAAGCAAACCCTGTAGAAAAAAAAAAAAAGGCAGTAAAAGGCAAGGGGAGGAGTGGGAAGGGAGGGAACGAACTGTATTCGATTAATTCTAGAGCCAACTGGCACTCACTTGATGGAAATGCTAATTGTCCTACTGACATACACCCACTAGTTATTTCCCCCTGTTCCCTCATCTGCTCTAAATGAAGTATAGAGTCTTTTCTTAAATCACAGGTAACACAAGAATATCCAGGTTTCCACCCTTCCTCTTCCTCGGTGTCACACCCCCACTTACAAGAACAGCTGAACTATTTACTGCATGGAATTATTTAATGTAGCATTATGCAGCTTTTTTAAATTTCTGTACTTAGCTAACATTTTAGTCCTTATTCCAAAAGAGCAGGTTTTGCTCTGTTTTAAATAGTCTGTTACCTCTCATTATGTATATAACTCTTGAATATCTGCATCAAGTCATACAGTAATACCTGCCTTTGTCTGCAGATGCCTTTTATACTTACTGCTTTCAAAGGAGCTCTTAGGGACTAGTTTACATGCAAACACAGGGTAGGTAGCTTGACAAAACCAAAGCTCTGATTAACAGAAATGCATACAAGAGGTCTTTTTTAGGGCAAGAAGAGTTTCAACAGGCAGCCTGTAAATAAACCTAATCAGAAGCCCCCAGAGGGATGGTTTAAACTACATTTATTTACACAACTATCCCATACTAGTTCAAAGAAATGACCCATTTGCAATGCCGCCCCATCCCCTGGAGAGCATTGGTCTTTTAATGAGATACAGGACAGAGTGGCTTAAAGGATTAAGAACTGAAGTCAGCAGGAGTCTGGGGAAGGAAGCAGCCAGTGCTGGATCACTGGCAAGCATCAAGACAAAACGCTGTCCTGGGCTGTAGGCACAGAAGGAAAGCAGCCGTGCATGGCTGCACCTTAAAGCAGGAGGTTTTCTTAGTACCAATTTGACAGCGTTAGGACTGGGGAGACAGAAAACTCTCAACACCAAGAACTGAGTAAACTTAAAGCATCATGCTCTGTGAGCATCCCTCCTTCCAAGCCTCTAGGGAAAAGGTTGTTTTATTGACAAGCCTAATCCGACACCTCAGCTCATTCAGTCACTCGCTTAGAAATGATAAAGACCTTGTTCAGGTTGCCCTGAGCCAACACCTTATCTCATTCAACTCCTCAGGATCAATAATTGGAAAGAAGTCAGCTATCGACCTGTTTATTGAGCAAAACTACACCAGAATCATTAATTCACGCACACCACTGCAGCAATTTGGAAGTGGTCTTCTCGATGAACGTTTCTTCCTTTCTTCAAAATACAATCTGAATCATCAATAACCTTTCATCCTTCAAAGAAAAGTTTGTGCTAGGAGAAAGGAACAAATGAGATTATTTCTGTGGCTACGACATTATCTTATCCTTTAAGTGTTAGGCTGCCAACACTTTAACAAAATAAGCAAAGCCCAGCAGCACTTCAGCTACTTTCCCTATATGATAGAAAGATAACAGCCAGTTTATCACTCACAATCTGCTCTTTGCAGCAATAATTAACAACAGGGAAATCTGCCACCACAAAACTTACTTCAGATAGCTTTAAAGTTACAAGGGCTCCTCTGTTCAGCCACAGGTAGACTGGGATGAGTCAAAGCTCTAGATTTTAAAGGGGGGGGGGAAGCCAAAGGAAAAAGTACACAGCAATAGTGGAAACTGTTTTGCAATTGTTGGCACAATAAATTAGTCTTTTCGTATTACAGCCCAGTTTGAACAGGCCACAGGATACAGGATGCTGCATTAACACTCAAAGTAGCTAGGCTTGCATCCTCAGAAGAGGAGGAGAAAGAATTGGGATCTCTTTAAAATAATGCAGCTGATAGGCATAACCCCATTTCTTGCTAGGGTATATTTAAATGTACTTTACTTCTTTAATTAAAGAAGTAAAAAAGCTTGCTTGATAGCTTAAGAAAAGCATATTATTTGGATATCAAATGATAGTCCAGCTGCTTCTGTATCTGATTATTCAAATCTTTCCCATGTGCATTTACACCAGATTTAAACTTCCATATACCAGACTTCGTTTTAAAATCAGTGTTGACAAGTAACATGTACTCTTCCAGCTAGGTTCCAGCAAGGTGGAAAATGAGAAACTACAGCAACAATAACCCAAGACAATCTCTGTGGGGACCAGGAAATTCACCTCTAACAGAAAAGTGAGATGTGGATATCTGGAGGTTAAAGTACAAGCATCTATGAAATCTGACTGCAACAAGGCACACGAGCTGTGATCTCCAGTGGGTCAAGATGCTACCCAGTGCAGGAGGTATCCTGCTCTCTAAACCAGCAGAAAGCTAATTCTGTTGCCCAGAACAATCACTGTGATGTTTAGTTTGTTAGAGGGAAGTAGGCCATACAGGAACAAACCTTGAGGTCTATGGTAGCTGTCAGGGGCATGGCCAAGAACCAACATGAATTGCACCCGTTCCTCTGCCAGAAGATAGGTTGAACTTGGGTGGATTCCTCTGTTCAGCCACTTGAAGGGATTTCATCTAAAGTGTGTGTATTACCTAACAAAGAAATACCTTTGCCAATTTTTGCTGAAGTTTTTCAAACTGGTGAGTTTCCTGTTATTTCTTAAATGCTAGCATGTGAGAAGTTAATTCAAGAATTCCCTAATGTTTGTTTTTGCAAAGGCTTCCTCCCTGTCAGGCTGAGTTTTGGTCATGGTCCTTTGCTGCAGGTTTGGAGTTACACAAGCCATCGGGCACCATCGGAAGAAGAGCTGTGGCACTAACACTTGCTTTTGAGGCACCGAGGTGCTAGGAATTCCAAATAGTCATGACACTAGGTACTATAAACCTGCAAAGAAGATACTGATCTCTGAAAAGAAGTTAAAGAAGAGGAATACAGACCGAAGTCCTGGTCCTACCGAGTGTCACTCACCGCTGGATTGCAAGCACACCGCTGATTTACTGAAACAGAGCCTAAAGCAAGAGCACAGACATAGTGGGTATGCGGAAAGGGCAGGTATGGATTCAGGAATGCTGTAGCATTGTTGACAGTGTGAGGTTTTAAAACACATAATTTTCCAAGTAGAAAATACTTCTGAGTTATACTCATCTCCTCACATACATGTCAGGATTGTTTTGTCCATACCTGCAGCATGAAATAAATGACCATCAATTTAAAATTGAATGGTACCACCTTTACATGCGTGGGGAGCTTTGTTTGGCAGCAGCTAGGGGTTACTATAGCAGGCAGAAAAGCATTTTGCAGTTCATCACAGGAGTAGTCACTGTGCAGTCTTCAAATCAAACCATACACCAAAAAACACATCAAAGAATGAAACGGATATCCTAAGGTCAGAGCCTCACTCAGACTTTGCTACATTAGTCTGCACAAAGGCTATAGAATGTTGTAATCTGAGACATTTCATAGAGATCTTCGCTCTGTAAAAAAAACCCCAAACCTCCTATTCTATCAACTGATCTCAAATACTTAATATATGTGCTTCTATCATCCACTCAAAATAGTCCTAATTTATCTGATGAACTCCACTCCTTCACAGTCTTTTACTCCAGACTAAGAAGGAGAAGGGAGAGGGTTCATAGCACAGGTACAAAAATGTGCCTAGAGATTGAACTACTCTTAATGGTAAGACATAATTTGGCCAGAGAAAAATATGTGAGCCAAGGGCCATCTGACAATCTGAACCTGACTCTTCCTGGCAACTTGTAACTATATTCTGGTATGTGAGAAGTTGTCTGGCCCTGTTTTCCTTTTGCTTTCTTAACTTTCCAAAACAAAAAGGGATTAGAGGAAAGGCGTTCACAAGTGGAAATTTCTGCTGGGTGGATAATTCATCCTGTGCTTAGCTCTCTCCCAGGGCCAGTCATAAATTCATGCAGCAGAATAAATATAAATTGAACTGTAAGGTATAGAGGAAGCAGTAACCAGTTTTCTGGAACTGCATTCAGCACTGCCACAATTGGCCTTTTCCTGCCGGGAGTTGCAAGTTCCACCAGTCTAAGAAAAGCAAAGACGACCATTTTCTTTTACCTGGAGAGCATGGTTTCTGACAACTGTTCTGCTTTTATGTCCCTTGCAAATCAATTTTAAGTTTCCTATTCGTATCAGCCGGAAGCTCTCTCTTGCAGCAGCCTGTGTCCTGTGTGCAAGGGCTGAGCAGCGCACACTGGTATGTGCTCCGACAAGAAGTGAGCGAACCAGCCCTTTTCGAAAAGCCAGGAAACGCTGGCAGTTTCACAGCGCTGGTAGCGGTTCCTATCTGCGTTTCTGCCTGCAGACAACGGGGTGACAACTGCTACACTTTCCTCCGAGTGTTTTAATTCTGCTCTAGCTCTCAGCCCGAAGCAATGAGAAGGCCAAATGTGTGAAGGCTGACTCAAGATAAAAGATGTTTATTTGAGGGAGATATGCACACCTTGTGCCATCGGGAAACTTATTGACTTCACATAAGTGTGTAGGGCAAGCAAGTCTCAGGTATATATTCACCTCCACTTCCAAGAGCAAGCTCCCTAGCTTACATGGAAGAGACAAGTGTATCCGGAGTGGTTGAATGGGACCTTTCCATCAGAAGCTCTCCAATACCTTTTTAGGCTACAAAATCTTAGTGTTAAGCATCAGGAGCAGGAACAGCTGCAGGCCGCAGGGCTGAAAACTTAAAGACCTTCGGGACCTTTCCACTCCACTGTTTAAAAAACACAGGATAGTAATATCCAGCAAAGTATACAAAGTATCTGTTCTGCTTTCTCCCTTTCTCAATTTTCCTGCAAGTATCTGGTGGAAAAAAAACAGCTAAAACTCTGCAGAAGGAAGTCTTCCGCAACGTGCTTCTCTCTCTACATACTTAAAGCCAAGCCAGAACCTTCTAAGAGAGCCTTTAGATTGATTTCTTAGGAAGAAAAAAAAAGCAAAACTAATTTGTGATTAGAAGGCACAAAGATGTTCAGTCAAATGGAAGCATTCCTGAAAAGCAAGGGGAAAACTACCCAATCAATTAATTCAGCTGCCCTAAAGGGTAAACAGCCAACTTGAGCACAGTCTAAAATCCTGACTATTATTAACAGCTTGACCAAAAGCGGATGTTTTTTGTAGTTATCTTTGTACTTGTGAAATCTGATGAACTAAAAATATGTTGGACAGACCCTGACACCAAAGCAAAGAGGGCAAAAAGAAGAGAGGGTTGCTTTGCACTACCGCTTCCAATGTGAGGTTCAGGTCCCTCACTTGGAGAATAAACTTGCTAAAAAAGTTTGTTTCATCTGGCAGTGGACACTCGAAGAAATGGAAACAAAAGAGGCTTTCTGGGTTTTAAATTTACCCAAAAGGCATACATCTTAGGACTCATAAAACTTTGCTTAGCAGCCCATAAAACCCCTCCTTTCCAAAATGATCTGTCAGTAAAGCAGATTTTGGGAGTTGTCAAAATGTCTTAAAAAAACCCCAACAAACCATAGCTGTTTTTTTAATGTGGGAAAAGCTCCCTTTTTAATACCAGGACCCTGTAAGGTGAAGGCTATGTATCCCTTCTGCCTGTAGCTGTGAGCTGTGGCATGTGTATTGCCCAGCAGAAGGCAACTCCCTTTCCCCCTCACTTTTCCTGAGGAGACCTTCCTTCTCCCTGCCTGATCCAAAAGCGGACAACAAAAACTCTCTCCGTAGCAACACAAGGCTAAATGTTCCTCACTCTTCCACAACTTGCAGGGCTGCCTTGGCCCATGAGTTAGGAGAAATTTAATTGGGCTTTTAGTTTCAGGTGGTTCTAAGTATGAGACTGGGGAGCTCTTGGCTTGCAGTGGTAGTTGTGTAAAGACTGGTGGCCAGGATAAAAGGCCTTTAGTCGGGAGCTTTGGTTTGCCTTCCACTTTCCAGCACAGGCCTCCAGAGACCGCAGGCAGGTGCATACCTTCGGAAAGGCAAAGGCCCGTGGGCTCGTCAGAGGAGAGCTGCCTCCAGTAGTTCCCCAGCCATAAAAATTCCTGCTGCTCCTAGGCAAGGGCACAATAGGTATGCCTTTACGCTTGGTTTAGGGTAAGGAATAATCCTGATACACATCAGCAGGGATGACGGCAGGGTGCTCTGAAGGATTATTCTGTTTTTGTCTGTAAACAGTCAAAGACACTATCTTTGACACCTCCACTTTTAATCCTCAGTGCCACAAGCAAGCCTCAACTTGTTTTGGCAGCAAGGCAATGAGCGAAAACCCCTCCTCTTCCTCTCTCCTCCGGTCCTACTCCCGCTTTTGTGCTCAAAGTGGAAGTTCTGAAAGGGAAAAGTATTTCATTTCTCTGCTGCTAATATTGACAGTCTGAGCGCCTCTGTGGGTTGTAAACCTGTGAAATCTGCCTGCAGACAACGTATGCACAGTGTTAACTTTATTTAAAATGTACACCTATACCACAGAATTCACATCCTAGGAAATCTGCAAATAGAGTCCTACAGCCCTTTTAACCTCATTTTATATACCTTTCTTAGAGAAAACATAAAGCTCCTTTGCAGGCAAGCAAAATGGGAAAGACAATAAACAATTTAGGTAAATGCTAAGCATAAACAGCTACATTGCCATGCAGTCATAAAACACCATTAATCATTTACATCAGGAAATGCCAAAGTAAGGGTGGACGCACACAGCCTTATCTGATCCTTGTGTACACATGCAGGTTACAAGCTTTAGTTAAATTACTTATGTGCATGACATGCAATGGCTAAATAGGGCTCTGTTCCTTGGCTCTAGGTGCTGACTTTGTATGACTTGAAAAAATCCCTGTGTTCGCTGACTGCGTGTGAGTTGTAGCTAAAATTGTTTGTAGTTGTTTCTTCACATCGGAGCATTTTTATCAGTGCTAGTTTAACATCTCCCCTTGAGATGCTGAAAGGGACAGAATTTGTTTCTTGTAGAACACCATATAAGGCAATTTTTCCCTATGTAAGGCACTTTTGCCTACCTTTAATCATATTTTCAATGACCACCTCTCAAACCCTGGAGAGAAAGCCTTCTGGTAGTGTCTGAACACTGTTAAGTCACTTCTGATCCTCTGTAGGGAGATATGCAAGTGGCTGCAAAAGTTATAAACAGGATTCTAGAGCAACTTTTCTAGAGGCATTTTCTTCCAGTGCTGCTCTTTTTTATTCAGAGTAATTTCAGTTTGGGGGTGTGTTTTTTTGGTGGATATTTTTTTTCTTGTTTAGAACTCTAAGAGAAGAGTTTTCTCCCAAATAACAGAAACCAAGTTGCGTCCGTTACCTTGCCATTACAGGTATCTGTCACGTAGCCCCTTTATGAATTTACCAAGCTTCAAACAAAGCCACTCAGCGTGTTTAGCCAAAGGCCTCTGCACCTCACTCTTTGAGGTCTAATGCGAGGCACTCTAGAAAGAGTCACAAATGGATCCAGTAAATCCTGTGCGTATAAAGTCTTTTTCCCATCTCCTTCAGAATACTTCAGAGTGTTTGCTTTGTCCCCTCTGAGTTCCTTGATCTTTTTTTTTTTAGGGGGGGAGGTTGGCAGGGGGGAAGGTATCTTGTGGCAAGAGGTACATGTGTGATATTTGCTGACACAGACCTTGAGATGCATAAGCCTTTTAAGATGGGGAAGGAGAGCAAGAGAATTCCAGAAACATTGTCACGAGCTAAAGATACGGATAAAGAAATGTCTTTAACAAAGTCTTTGCTTTTACCTTTACAGGTGAGATGGAGAAGCTGTACAGACAAATCACTAAAACCCAAAGAATTAATCAAAAGGCGAAGTTAGAAGGTACTGTCACTGCCAATCTAAGAATCGACACTTTTAAAAAACATAAAGGCTTTGCAGCCTCCATCTCCTGTTTTGTTGATTTATTTACTATCAGGTTAGCAAGTGAATCTGCCTCAGCACAGGGTCCAACCAGCAGCAGGGCTGGGAGCAAAGCAGCGGTTCCCCTTCCGGCACCAGTAAAGTTCAATCAGCTCAGCTGGGACAGTTGCACCATCAAAACATCTTGCTGCATGTTTTGACACATACATTAACTGATAACCTGGTAAATGGAGAAGGCGGCGCAGCTGTTGGATTTAGACACAGTTTCTACACAGCTTTCCAGAGCGATGGAAGACCTGACAGCTGGGCGTCCTGAGCAAGGTAAGTGCAGCATTAAAGACAGCTTGTTCCCCCAGCCTGAGCCACTAGTGATGCACAGAGGACATAGAAAAATGCAGGAGAGCTGTCTATATCTTTACAGCTCCAGCAAATCTGCTTGGGACAGGAGAAATGCTCTGTTAAACTGAAGAAAGCAAGTAACAAGCACCCAAGCCTTGATTACAACAGGCTATCATCAAGAGAAACACAGAATTTGGAAAAAAAAAAATATTACAAGAGGCTTAGCATTTAATGCTCTAAAGTAGTAAATCCACAGCAAATCCTCCTGAAACTAAATATGCCTAAGACATATTTTAACTTATTTTTTCAAAGTTCTCTCAAATGCCATCTTATGCTCCCAAAGAACTAAGCTCCACCGTTACATTTGCTTTCTCACTATTCTGCAAATCAGGCTACACCAATGCCTCGAGTGCCCTTTTGGCATCCCAAAAGCTCTTTCCAATAAATAGTAAGCAAGCCATTTATTCATATTCATCTTCCCCCTTTAAATCCAAGTAACCCAAAAGTGTCCAACAGATTAAAGCTGATCTAAGCAGTTTGTTTGGGTTTTTTTCCAGTTAAAGAAAGTTTGCTCAAAAATCATGCACATTACTGACAGATAATTTCACCACTTAAAAATAGAATGGCCTCAGAAAGGTTTTAATAAGAAAAAAGAAATGCACCTCCTCATTTGTGCACATTGACTCTGAACAAAAAAGACAGCAGCTCCTGTGATCTATCTAAATATAAGTATTTCTTCTCAGTGTTTTAGATTTAAATTAAGTAAAGACTTACCCCAGTGTGGAAATTAATTAATTTTTCTCCAGTGTTGCCTTCTCATTTTATTACCAGAATCCACACACAGCTTGGGATCACTTTCTGGCTTATTTCTTGTAAGGCTGGTGTAAAAACTAAATATTACCGTGCTTGGCAAACTTGATCAACAGCCTGTCTCGCTCTTTGCAAAAACAAGATTGTTAATGAAAAACAACCACAGTCCACATGGAAAAAAAAAATCCCAGCTTATCGCATGAAATGGAAGTTTTATAAACACCTTTGGATGGAAAGAAAACAAGTAGCAGCCAGAACACCACTTACTTTCACGACAGAATTCCCACTGCAAACGTGACCGAGCTCCTACAGACCGTGGATGGGAAGAGGAAAGCCGCACACAGAAAATAAACCCCGACCAATCGTCCCTTCTGAGCCAGGCAAATAAATGTCTGATTACACTACATCCCTGCGAGCACAGTGCTTTCCTGGCAGCAGCGCTGCTACCAGGAGAGGGAAAAACACCCTTTAGAAACGAAAACAAGCTATATCAGTAAAAGTGCACTTTTGCAGATAACTGCTTCTACAGCTGGGACTTCTGCTGGCACAGCTATGTCAGTCACGGGTCACACTTCGTCACAGTGCTCGCAGACAGAGCTGTGCCAGCAGAAGTTTGCCATATAGACCTGGTGGGAAACTCAACAGTGACTAAAATGAATCTGTAAAGTTTTGTGGATTTTGTGCTGCTGCCAAACTAAGTTTTTATAACAGTCTGATGATGGGTCGTCTTACTCCTGTGCTGCTGACACATTAGGATCTCGGCTTCCAAAGACAGAAGAAATCTAAACTTAGCTCAGGAACATGGCAATACCTGTCAGCCATTTACATTGTACTTTATTCTTCAATTAAATACACAAACTAAATTAGAAAGAGCCCCTGTAGGAAGAAAAGATAAAACAGAATAAATTAAATACTGCTGTACTTTAGCACTCAGAGTAGACCGCCCTCGCTTTTAATAGTAAGAAGAGAACAAAACTTAAAGTGTTTAACAGGATTTGTTTAGCAGACAGCAAAGCACTGCAAAATTCCCACTGTTCAGTTAAACTGTTCAGTTAAACTGAACAGTCAAACTGTAACGGGGCTTTTGTCATCTTCAATCATCTCTGAAGACAGCAGGCAAGGAGATTTAATGCCCGAATTGATGCTCAAACATAAGTTCTGTTTGGGTGAATTGACACGATACTGCAGGTCATGTGTACGGTGATGTGTATCGTTACTCCAGAGCACGGAGCAGCACGATGTCAGAAGCCTGTGCTGCCAAATCAGCTCTGGAGCAAAACTACAAAATCAAGCTGTAAATAAACTCCCACTACCCTCCATGGGGGGAAAGAAAGCTACAGGCAAGTGCTTCGGTGCCTCGGAACTTGCTCACGTTCAATAATGAATAAAGCCATGCGAAGTGCAGGGCTGTGGAAAGGAGAAGGGCTATGTACAGGAAGTCAGGTCAGGCTGTGGCGCTTGCACACAGCGCGAAGTAAACCTCAAACGTAAAGCTTGCCTTTATCTTTCCTGAGGTATTGCCAGCACGTGGCCGTACCTACCGCGGGCTGCATTTCAGAGAAGTGATGTTTGGCAGTACACATTTCACCACCTCTTCCTATTTTGATAGAGAAAAGGCAGGCAGTAAAATCACTGGCAGTGCTGTGTTTGTAAAGGCTGTGCTCCACCTTCATCAGAGCCTTCTGCCCCCCCTCAAATTGGCATACAGCTTCTAGGAATTCCTTGGGTTGTGTCACAGGGAAGACTTTGTTGTTAGAAATAATGCTTTTTGGAAAAAAAAAATCCCTAAAAATATAACTTTTTTTTTTTAGGAAAAAAAAAAAGGCACTGGGGCAAAAAATCTCAAAGGAATGGCAGAGGCTAAAAATAGACACATTATCATCACTTTCATTATCAGCCATGTCTACACACAAAAGAAGTAGTATAACTCTGAACGACTTCAGGATGAGGTGTTTTCCCCCCCACCTTAGTTTTAGGTTGCAGGGGAGCGTGGCAGAGAGGGGATGGCGCAGGTATTAATTTAATTGTAGCAACCCCCCCTGCTTAAACAAGACCATCTAAAATTCATATCAGCAGGCCAGCTCATGAGACGTTGTAACTCCCCAAAGCAAATACTTAGACTATTCAAAGTTTCAAAAATGGCCTGATAAAGGCTATTTGTCTAAAGATTTCAGAAGGTCAGATAAAACTTGGTGTGGCCACAAAACGGCAAAAAGCAACCGAGCCCCCCGCCATATTTACCAAGAGTACTGAAGTTTAAAAACCAAGCCCCAAACTATTACAAAAATTCAGTGTTTAAGTGCACTATTTTATTTGCAAGCACCACTGCTTGAGCTCAAAGCCCTGCTTTTATTACAGGTGACATTCCTGCCATCTTCCTCAGATGAGACTGCTGCGGACCACCAAGAAAAAGCAGTGAGACCTCTGCTTCCCCCAAAACACCCTTGCCTCCCCAAAAATAGCCTCACCAACCCCACTGCCAGGTCACCCGGGTTGTCACATCCTGGGATGCTGGCTGCTCCAGAGGGGCCCGGGGCCAAGCACTTGTGGTTGCCCCATGGCCAGGTTCATCCCACAGCCGAGGTTTGCCTCAAACTGGGGTTCATCCCACCGCTGCCGCCCTCAGCCGGGGCTACGGGGTGAGCCTCGCACCCCGGAAAGCAGCTCGGGGCGGGCGGCTGCCAACGCGGCCCAGACTCCAGCCATCCCCCACCGCCGGGCCCGGGGCCGGGACCTCCGCTGCCTCCTCACCCCCAGTCCCTCGAAGGGGGCCCTATTCCCCTCCGGGCTGCCCCCCGCCGGGGATATGCCCGCACCCCCCTCCCGTATACACGGTGTCCCTGAGGGCGCGGAGCGGCGGCTGCGAGGCGGCGCAGGCCGCGGCGGCCGTCCCCGGGTGCTGGCCCCGGTGCTGGCGGGGCGGCGGCGGGGCCCGA
>JAOXNO010000033.1:2542760-2553999 GCA_028565335.1 Limnodromus scolopaceus
GCAGCAACGACATGCAGGCGGCGGCCCGCCGGGGAGCGGTGCCGGGCCGGGGACGGAGCCGCGGGGGCCGGGGCGGCGGCAGCGGCGGTGGCGGGGAGGAGCGGGCCGGGACTCGGGCGGCGCGGAGGGCGGAGGAGACGGAGGAGGAGGCGGGGAGGAAGGCGGGCGGTGCCGGGGCCGTGCCGGGGGGGGACCTCGGGCACACGCCGGGCCCTGTCACCGCCCGCAGCCGGTGTCAACACCTGCCCCGGGCGGGGAACGAGGCGCCACCGGCCTCGGAGGGGACACCACCGGGCCGGGGAGGACACCAACGAGCCGGGGGTGGGCACCGGCTCCGAAAACGGTCCCCGAAACGCCCGAGGAGGGGAAGACACCCCATTTTTACCTCATGATTTTGTTGGCAACAGCTCTGCAGAGCGGGAGCCAAGGAGGCAGTTGTCATGGGGAGCCCCTCCGGCCCCCGGGGGGACGTGACTTGGGTTTGGGGACACTTCTTGCCCCCCAAATTATGGAGGTGAGGCGGTGAGTAGGGGGCTGCTCACCCCTGTTTGGGAGAGCGGGAGAGGGAAATTGCCAGTGGTGAAGCTGGGGGGCCGCAGGGCCAGACCTCCTCTTTAAGGGTGCAGGTGATTCCTCTTCAGCCTCAGTCCCGCTTGTTTCTCCATTGGCAGGAGCACCTTTTTCTGGAGAATCTTTTTCTGGTGCCCCAAATTTCAGTGATACAGCCCCCTGTGAGACGGGGGTGCTCTTCTGGGCAGCTGGAACGAGGAAGCACAGGTAAATGTCACTCCAGCGCCAGGGCCCATCTTCTCTCCCAACACACCAAAATCCTTTTGGTGGTTGTTTCCACGTTCGATGAGAAGGAATGTGGGCCTACTGTGAAGGAATGACAGGTTGAAATATAAATTAAAAGCACCAGCCAGGGGCAGGGAGGGATGTAGGTCTTTGTGTGCTGACCTGTGGTCCAGCCCAGGTGGGAAAATGGTGCTTTTTTTTCCAAAAAAGCACTGGAGAGGTGCAGGGAGGTGTCTGACGGAGCAGCAGATGGCTGGGGGGGCACAGGGTGGGATGAGATCAGGGTCAGGAGCTTTCTATTCGAACTTGGTTTCTGCCTGGACTTGTGCTGCACCCAAAAAGCTCATTTATGCTCTGAGCGTGGGAAGTGCAGAAGGAGCCTCTGCGGTAGAGCCAGGGGGTTTGATTGGGAACGGGCTTCAGAGCGGGCCAGTCATGGGGAATGGGTGCACATTAACCCTGAGCCTGTTTCCCTCCCAGGGGCAAAATCCTGAGCAGCGCCCCTGTGCCTGAGCTGGGGGCTCACAGTGGGGCTGAGGAGTCACGGAGGAAGGGCGTAAAGGATGCAGGTCGTTACCTGATCACAGGTTAGAGAGCCAGGGGGTGAGTCTTGTGTTACATCTGCTACCACTATGGGTGACACCCACCCAAAAAGAACCTCTTCCCCAAATTCATGCTTTTTCACTCCTCACTGAGATTTTTTAACCGAGTAGGGTGGTTTCTTCCTCATTACCCTCAAACCTCTCCGGCTCAATCCTTTCCTGGGACACTATAGTTACATTGGACCAGTTGCTATGACTTCTTTTACATATGCACGGACATCTGGTTTAAAAATAACAATTCTAGTTCAAGAGTTCTAGTTTACAGCATAGGACCTGGTTAAACAAAGTCCTCACACATGGACGCTGCTCCACGAGGAAGTTTGTAGACCGGGCACGTCTTTTCCCAATGCATTTGCAAAGGGGACAAGAGTGAGGGCAGCCAGAAAATCTCTTTCATGAATTACTTAGGACTCGCAGCAAAAAACGTTCAGAGGGAAAGGGCCAGCATTAACCCATACAGACGTTTGTTTCCGGCGGAAAGGGGCCGCTTTCTGAGGGAAGGCGGCCCTGTCCGCCCGCAGGAGGCGCCGGCCGCCATGTTGGGTCTCTCTGCGGCAGGCCCAGCCCACTGAGCCCCTCCGGGGGGGCTGTCAGTTTTGTCTGAGGCCGCCTTCCAGGCCGGTTCAGACCCGAGCTGGAGGTTTTTAGTCCAGCAATTCCGGCGTCAGAGAGCACCGGACACCGGCCGAGCAGGGGGGCTGGCGGGGCCCGGCAGCGACGGGGGTATACGGACAGCGACGCAGGGACCCAGCACGGCTCTTCCGGCCGGCGCCGGAACCTTCCCGCGCTGCACCGCGGCGCCTCCCCAAGATGGCGGCGCCCGTTGGCCGCTGCCTGTGGAGAGGTGAAGGGGCTTCGCCGTCTCTCTTACCAGTGGCTTTTCCCTTGCGGCGGGGCAGGGAGCGGTCTAGGGGGACAGTGGGACCTGTCCGGGAGGGGGTGGTGGGCGGCCCCCGGGGAGGAGAGAGGGAGGCCGGGAGGCCCCGGCGCCTGTCTGAGGGGATGTTTGTTTTTTCCCTCGCAGCGCTTGCCCCGCGTCGCGGGTGGGTCTTCCCCGGGCTCGACCAGCGCCTGGCTGCCGCCCCCACCGTGGTGAGCGCCGCGCCACCCGCCCGGCCCTACGCTGCGGCAACCAAGTGAGTCCCTTCGCTTCCCTCCGAAGCAGCTCTCTGGGCCGTCGGGTGTTTACAATGTCAGGGTGTCTTGGTGGTGGTAGAGGGTGTGTGTGTGTGCTGTTTTCAGTGTCTGCAGTGTTACTTTTTCAGTTCAGCTGGTTTTGGTGGCATCCTGCAAGCTGTAAGCTCCTAGAGAAATAGCCTGGAGAGAAGGCATCTAAGCTGGACTTGTAGGGGGTGTTTTCTCTTACTCTTGGGATAGCGAACGTAACAGTTATGCGGAAGGATTTATTTGTTATTTCTGATGTGTGCTTTTAGAGGGTATGCTTAAGGAGTACTGTAAGCCTCAAAACTGGTGAGCTTATGGACACATTTTCAGTTTCTCTTCTTGCTTCTGGTTGCTTTTTATTGTTTAATTTGTCACCTCTCTAATATCGCAGTGTAAGTGGGAGAAGTAGAACTCACCTCTGTGCACATAGAACAGTGAGGTGTGCTGTACACCAAGTGTTCTGAATTGTTTCAGACCCTTTCACCATAGTTAACAGGAATGGAGTATCTAGCTATTACTTTAATTATATTTTTTTTCTCCTTAATTGGAGAGCCTTTGAAAATAGCTAGGAGAATAAGGATTGGGGCAGGTGTTTGTTAAATGTGTGCAAAATGATACAGGAAAGGAAGGAGAAACCTTTTTTGAAAGGTGAGACTGCCACAATCCACTATAATAAGAAGAAAAACTTTGCAGGTGTGACTCCTGATTATCAGGAAGGTGTGTGGGATTTGCTTGTATTTAGAAGCAGCTTGAACACAGTGCCCACTGCCAGCCCATGTGAAGGCAAGACCTGTAAAAGTGTGTTAACTTAAACTGGTTTTGCTTTGATACAGTAGGAGGTCATTAACTTGGCTCCATGATGCATAAATGTGCCTATGTTGTTTGAGGAGCTTAATTGCCCTCAGAGCATTTTATTTCTGTATTGGCCATCTGAGACGAGTAATGGATGAATCTAGGGATGCCATTCATCTTTGTGTAGAACATTCCTTGTTAACTAATTGTTACTTAGTAAGTAACATATGACAATATTTACTTTTTTCTTTTGGAGCATGTGCCAGACTTTTCAGTTGATGATCTAACAATATTTTTTGTTTGTCCTAGAACTGCAAAAAAAGGTTCACGAAAGACCAAGCAGGAAGAAACAAAAAAGAAACAAGTAACTAGGAGGTGGCCGCTGATGAGCAAGCCTGTGGATGATGTATACTTGACGTGGTATTATGAACGGCCATCTTATGATGTAGAAGAGGCTGTGGGTATGCTAAAGAAGTTTCAGGAACTGGACTTTACTTACCCCAAACAGTATGTCTATATTAACGTATTCCTAGATATGGCACTACAGAAGAAGGTAGGTTGGAAGCCTATACGTATTTTGATACTTTTTTCTTTTTAATATGGGAAGACTGTGTTTTAAGTACAGAGCAGATGCTGCTGTTGGCCTTCTCGACTGCCTCTTGCAGCTTCTCTGATTGTCGGAATAATGTGTGCTTTTGCAGGTGGCTTTGTACCTTTATATATGTATAACTATTAAATGTCCCTCATGCATCTGAGGTGAAAATAACACCATCAAGAGTTTTGAAAATAAGTTATTATGTGACTAAAATTCATATCTGGATAGAACTGATCAAACTAAGCTTTACATCTCTTCAGACTTTCCACTTAAAGATGTGTTACCAAAACCACATGCATGTTCTGGGATGATTGTTACCGGGAGAAGTGTGAAGACAAGCTTCTTTCTGCTTTGGTTTTTTGTCTTGTTTTGATTTGTTTGGTTTTTTAATAATGTTCCTTGAGATTATGCTATCTCTTGTTTGCCTATGATGTTTTTGTTTTAAAGGTGTTTAGCCCAGTTCAGTCTTTCCCTCAAATTCCTTCTGCTTCACCCATAAGGGGAAGACAGGCCACTTTAGAGTTGGTTTTCTTTGCACATGTAACTAAATATCGCCTTGGTATACCAGGGGTCACTTAGAGCTAGAAAGTAAGTTCATGCTTAAAGAAGAGCAGAGCTCTTGCTCCTGCTTTTGGATACAGTGGGGTGTTCCTAAGGCTTGGTGAGAGACACATTCCTTGCGGATGCTTTCCATTGGCTGTTGCATCAGAAGCATCACTTAGATGAGCTGCAACTACAGCACAGTTTGTTATTGACTGCAGCTGAGGCCGGTAACAATCCTACGCTGGAGTTGCTGATTCCAGCCCCTTTCTCTTGGGCAAACTGCAGCATCATCAATTCATGTCTCTTAAGTTTGAGTATATACCAGACATAAAAAGGCAGTCAAAACTTATGCCTGTTTGTTATGATCTCTGTGCAAGGAAATTGTGGGTAAGATTGCTATTTAGGGTACCAACTCCATGTTACTTGACCTTTAGTCCTGATTTCTTTTTTTGTTTGTTTTAATATTTTTCTTTCTTAATAGAAAAAAGTGGATCCATTTGCAAGCAGTGTTCTTCTTCCATATCGCTTTACAGATGAAATGAATAAGGTCTTGGTTTTCACAGAGGTGAGTAAGCCTGAATTTCTTGGTTTATGCATGTTATGTATGCTCTTAGAACAGTCCCCATGCAAGTATTATACCTTTTAAAGACTCTGCAAATGCTTTACTAGAAGTCTTGTTTGTCAAGGCTTTGTCTTCAGCAGCATCTTAATCTATTAACAAGCATCTTACAAGATTTCCTTCATCTTGATAGCTTTATGTAGATTATTCTGGCAATGCACTTAGGGAGTAAACATCTGCATATATGTGGCAAAGGAAGAGATGACTAAATGCAGAGCAAATGTAGAGTAAAACCTTTGTCCCCTTTTTATAGTAGAGGCAGATGATTTAGTGTAGCAGCCATGTCTAACCCTGCTGTCTTAAACCTTGGTAGGCAGTGCAGATTGGAAGCAGTTGTTATTCACAGTAACTTGTGCTGTAATAGGATACCTTTGGGGGAGGAGAGGAAAGTAACTTCTCAAAAACCCTAAACAATAGCCCTCTGCCCCAAACCCTTTGTCTGCCCTCCTAGGAGTTTGCTAATGTGAAACGGTGTGTAGAGCAGTTGTAGCATCTGCATGAGACAAGCTTCAGCCTCTGCTGCTGTCCTTTGCCAGTTGATCATTCTAACAGAATAGACCTACATATATCTATACAAGACTATCGTAGAGAACTGTCACAGATTTAGTTGACTATCCTTTGGGCTTAATTTTTGTAAAATTCTCTACTTGAGCTACAAGGTGAGAATTCTCCTACAGAACAGAGGGCTGACAAAAGATCTGAGCATGCCAGGTTCTTTGGTGCTCTGTCTCGCAACCTTCTTTCTCCACTCAAATTCGTGTGGGATAAGAGAATCCCGTGCCCCGTGAACATGTATATGTGGAACAAGGTTGTGTGACTGAAACACTTGCTAGTGCTTTGGATGGAAGTGTGGAGCTATTCAATTTATTCTTGTGAGGAAAAGCTGATTCCAGCTTTGAGTCCTAAATGCCTGCTTGCCTCAAAAGCTTGAGCCAAAGTTTTTACAAAACTAATGCCTTGTACCTTTCTATATTTCAGGCTATTGAAAGCGAAACCTTGCAGAGACAGAACTTCTAAATGCTCTTTGAAGCCAAAGTTTAATAGCACTTTCAGAAATTGAATAGCCTTATTTTACAGTGATTTTTAGTAGCATGTTCTGTGCTTTTCTCTAAGCTTAGAGTAAGATGTTGGCTCCATCCAGTGGATGGTTTGTTGTAGTTTCCAAGGGATGGAGGTGGGAGAGAAAGGGCTTTTATAGAGCTCCTCAGCAATTGGGATAGGCTTTTCTCTTCCTCCAGTAGAAGTTGACTAAAGACGTGACTATTGCTTCTTACTGGGACCTGGAGTGAAGTGGAGTTGCTGCTCCTATATTAAATTGCTATCAGTAGGTATTTATTGTCTTTGATTGCCTTAAACCATTCTTTTGTTTTTAACCTGTATATAGCCTGTTCTTATACCCCGTTGTTCAAGATAAATCACCTATCCAGTGCTGTTGATACAGACTAATTAGTAGTACAGATGTTACTAAATTTGTGTGTTTTTTTTTTCTCTCAACAGAATGAGCAAGAAGCTGAAATAGCTAGAGAGAATGGAGCTGCTGTGGTGGGAGGAGTAGAATTAATCAAATGGGTATTTATTGAATTTTTTTTTAAGGATCATATAAATATCTGAACTTGAACGGTGACTGAGGGGGAGAAGCGAGAAACCTCACATCCATTAAACTCTAGCTTGAAGTTAGCACCAATATGAAGAGTGAGAGATGGATTTTTGTGCTTGGACATGCTTATAGATCAACTTGTGTATTGAGGTAATTTATTGTATTCCTAAATA
Organism: Limnodromus scolopaceus; assembly: GCA_028565335.1. NCBI lineage: Eukaryota > Metazoa > Chordata > Aves > Charadriiformes > Scolopacidae > Limnodromus > Limnodromus scolopaceus. Next base: position 2,549,641 of record JAOXNO010000033.1, read on the forward strand.
CATTTAATTGTTTTTGTTGCAGATTTTGGAAGATGAAATCCAAGTGGACTTCTATGTGGCTGTTCCTGCAATAATGCCTAAGTTAATACCATTAAGGAGCAAACTAAGACGAAAATACCCAAACACAAAAAGAAGTAAGAATCGATTCTTTCTTACAAATCTTAATTACTGAAGAAGATTTAACTCTAGAGGTGACATTGAAACCTTTTTGACAAGAATGTATAATTACATTGAGTATTAGACTGTGACTGAACTGCTTGTTTTGTCTTAAATAAGAGTAGTTTTAGGAATCTAGAACTGTGCTTTTCTCCTACAACAGGCAAGTGTGGGATTAGAATATAGGTAAATTTGCCAACTAGTTGCCCCTATGCTTCTTTGTCCTGATGAACTGTAATTCTATTGTGAAGTTATGCAGGAAAATAGAAACAACTTGGGGAAAAAAAAACATATTCACTGAGATAATTGTGTTATTGAACTGTTGTGCATTTGTCTGGATCCTAGCTTCATGACTGCTGCTGCTCCTTCTGCCTGTTCTTTACTACTCAGCAACGGAGACATCAGTCTCTTAATGCTTTTATCCTCCCTTGCTGACTTTATTTTAGCTGTATGGCAGGGATCTATTTCAAATAGGAAAAACAAAAAGGCCTGTTTTTCAACCATATAGCCTGTGCCAGCTGTGTGAAATCACTGAGTCTTGAACCGTATCTCTTACTACCCTGTTCCAGCTGTCTTAATGTTTTGCCAGCTGCAGGCAGTGTTTTTAGCCTCCTAAACATTTGAGACAAACCTATTAACCTGTCCAAAACGTTGCAACAGAGAATACTCCAGATACTTTTTGGAACAAGTGGAAGCTATATTATGCTCTTATGAACTTGGAGCCATCAAAAAATGTGTAGGAGAAGTAACGCTTCTGTTTGAAACAATTGAATGATGGTATGAATCTGTCAAATGTGAGACAAGAAAGAGCTGTCTTGATTTGTGGGAACGGGTGGATTGGGCCAGTACGTTCCTGGTGGTGTATAACTTTTGCTGTTACGTAGTTGTAGACTTTGTTTTCAAGGAAGTCTTGGGGCTTCTTCTAAACTTAACTGAGTAGGTTTTGGTCTTTGAAGTTGTTTTAATAGCATTAGGAAATAAAGCTTTGTTCTATATATACATAAACTTTTACTTCAGGTGAAGCCTTTATATTTCCTGTTATATTAGCTATTCGTGTCTGCTGATTAATGAGGAAGAAGGGAAGATACAAACAATTTACATTGTATATGGGAGGGCACCATTGTCCATGAAACTGTATTTTTGATTGGACTTTAACTGCCTTAATTGAAAGATTGAATTCTCTCTTTACTTATATCACACTTAGGCACTCTAATAAGCATTACTCGGACAACTTTTTTTGTCTTGTTTTAAAAATTAGATTCGCTGGGCCATGATATTCCCAAAATGCTGCAACTCTTCAGAGAAGGTCTTGAGTACATGGTACAAGACGAGCGTGTAATCAAGACAAGAATAGCAAGAGTAAGTTATATATAGAGTTCTTAAGTTTTCTCTACCAAGCAGAACTGAAGTTAGTATTAAAAGAGGGAAAAACATGTTTTTAGTTTGTGTGTTCCCAAGATTTCTAACCATGTTCTTTAACTGACCTGTGAAGTAAATGGAACTCTTTGTGTGACACATTGAGCTGATGCGGAAGCTGATGCCCTGTATGTTGTTAATGTGTGATCATAGAAGATGGCTCTGCTAAAACTGAGAGCAAGGCAGACCTGATGCTAAGTTAAGAATGCCAAGAGTGGGATCTGTCTTCGCCACTATATTGGCAAAGAATTGTAATAATGAACAAAATAGGATGAAAAACGTACTGTTCCTAGTAATCTTGTGGGTTGACGTCTTAACATAGGCTTCCCTTTACTCCTGGCTTCACTAGCACACTTCTGTGAGTAAAATAAAGTTTATTTGCTATTATTTTAAGTAAATGAACTATGGGTTGTAAGTCTGTGGTCAATATGCACAGGTGGATCAAAAAGTGCTTGCTTTAATAATTAAAGACTCATTTAATTCTGATAACTTTAGTTTTGGACCAGAGCAAAAAGCAAAAACTGTTTGCATTACACCTGAAATATAAAATTAACGTGTGCTTTGCTGTCATATAAGAAATTGGGTTTTATAAGAGTATTTTTTCTCTTTTTCTTTTCCAGGCCCTTAATATGTTTTCCTTAATGTTTTGTTATTTATTTATTTTCTCTGCTCCAAAGTGTGGGTTTTATTTTTTGCAATCCTGCCTAATTTTTACTTTAACTGATAATTAGCGTAGAAGGGAAGCGTACAAGATATCTAATCCCTCAAGTTTTGTATGGCTCTGTCAGAGATAAGCAAGTTTATTAATTCTGGGTAACTGCTCTGAGTTGTATATGTGAATTTTGTGGGCTTGCTTATTTATATGATACTCAAAGCTGAAGTTCTTGGGGCTATTCTGCTCAAGTGTGTTATATATTACACTTTGATACAGGTAGGAATAATCTTTAGCTCTTTGTAAGTTTAATGGACTGTGTGAAATGCCTCAAAACTGTAGATCGGTCTTGGTTTCAAGTATTGTGACTGAATTCTTTAATTTTTACTTTGAATTGCTTAAACTTTAATCATTTAATACTGTAGATCAGGCTAAAAATAGCTGCAAATTAAACTTACTGTAAAGTTTGTTTAGTAAAAAAGAAAAGTCATGTTTTTAATAAAGGTGAATGAAGAACTCTGCCTTGACAGTATTCAGTGCGATTGCAGTTGGTTCTGCTTTGCACAGCTGTGGCTAGAGCTTCTGAAGTTAAAACCGTGTCCTGCTAGTGATGTAAGATGTTGGTGTTACAGATGACCTTAGGTTCTGTGTTTAGGCAGCTCAGCCCTGCAGTTTCGTGGCACTTCAGAAGATGTGGTGCAGCCAGAGATGTCACTCTGTACAAGTAAACAATAGGTTCTCATGAATGAGCTCTTCATCCTGGATCAGAAATAGCACGGTGAGGGTTTGCTTGCAGAAGGAGTTCATACATGGGAAGTTAATGTCAGCTTCAGTGGCAGAGGTGACTCTGACACTGCACGCAGTGTGTGACATGCTCTGTCACACTGTTGTGTACTGAGTTGTGTGCAGTGGGATGACTCAGTGGTTATGTCTTGTGTAAAACGTTTCCACCCTCTCTAGCTACTATCCTTTACCTGACCTAGTTTTCTTACTGTTTGCGCAGCAGCGCTGGAAGGAAATCGAATGCAGGCGAGGCTGTGAGAGCCTTGAATAGTTATGCATATCTGTTCACCACTAAATCAAGAGCTTTTTAAATTTAAATCTTGTCAGTGAGAAAATAATAATTTATGAATTACACAGAAGCATGAAGATCTATTGCTCTATTCCACACAGTAGCGTAGATGATTCTGGGAGTCTGCCAAACTGGTGTTTCTCAAAGAGATGTTTTCCCTTTAGTGCTGTTGTCTCATGTTGCCTCTTAGTTCAATTATGGCCAGTGGCTTGATGTAATGCTGCACTCCCACATAACTCTGCAGCCTCAGTAGTGTTTTCTTAGTAGCAATTGAGATGTCTTTGAAAAGCCCAGAAGTTAGCAGCAGTTAAGTTTAATTAGTAGATCTGAAGTTGTGAAACTGAGAATGTAGAATATTCTTTTCGGACATGGAGCTTAAAGTGGAAGGGAGACAAATAAGGACACTTGGGATATCTCCTTCAGAATCAAGCTGTCTGCAGAGGGCAGCTTAGAGTAATTTTTTGAGGGTTTTGACAATGTCTTGAGTCCAAACAGGGTGCTGTTGATCGCTACAAAAATTTCTTTTTCCCAAGTCAGAGTTGTCTTCAGAAAAATCAGAGTCCAAAAGTCACCCCAGGAAGCATTTTCTGGTGTATCTTTGTATCTGTGCAGAGAGCTGCCTATGAAATGAGTCCTCTGTGGAAAAAAGTAAGATGATTTCAGGAGGTGAGACTTCAAGGTTTCTCAGAAGGATGTATTTTCTGGGAAGGGCCATGTTTATAGGAGCACTGTTTTATTCACAGGGTTAGAAGTGTGGAGGGGTGTGTACTGAACCAGGGATCTCTCCAGCGGTAACCAGAACATGCAGGTGCATGGAAGGGAGACTTGAGGCAGGAAACAGAAATGAGAGTTTGCACTAGAAGTAGCATCTACCTCCCTTAGGTATTAATGGGATTGAAGGCCTGAAGTGTCAATGTTCATTGAAAAAGGAGAAAAAAACAAACAAAAAACCCCCTAATGGATCCTTAGCTTTGAACTCCTTGGGCAGAATAAAGTACCTGCAGTATCAGCTGCCCAATACTTTAATGTTCTAATGCAATTGGTTCCTTGATTCTCATTTGCA
>JAOXNO010000033.1:2554099-2572910 GCA_028565335.1 Limnodromus scolopaceus
GGGAAGGAAATCCTGGAGTTGAGGAAAAGCTGTTAACTCTTGCCATTTTGAATGCTTGAGAGTTGAAATATGTTCATTGGGAGATGAGGGGAATAATGTGAAAAGCACAGGTTGTAACAGTTGTCTTTTGTTACCTGTTTGAGCTGTTTTCTATTCGAGAGATCACATGGAAAGGCTTGCCATTTTGCAATGCTATTTCTAAATTATTCCAACTATTGACAAATCCAGGATGAGAGAAATATTCAGCCCTAAATTATGTACCTTGGAGTTGAAGGTATTGTGTAGGTCCTGAGGGTGTGTGCTGGACTGTACCTGAACAAAGACTTTATAATAATCTCATACTGGCAAAAGGCTTGACTTTGGAACAAAACAGGACTAAGGATGTGGAAAAAGTTGTAGCAAGTTAAACTAGGAATAGGAAATAATCCTTTTCAACAGCCTCAATAAGGATGTTTCTATGCCTACATTCTTTTTTTCTTTCCTGCAGACTGCCCAGGGCTACTACCTCAGAAATGCATCTGCCTGAGTGCCAGGATAAGAAAATGCTCACTGCGTGGTCCGTATTATTATAGGCTCCTACACAGAACTCTGTTTTTTCCCTTATTCTGACCTTCTCAGGAAGGTTCATAACTGAGCAGAAATGTGCGAAAGCAAAGCAAGACAAAATACATCAGCACTCTTCTCTTACTGATACCCTCAGTCCTCCAGATGTCTCTGCAAATGGTGCAGAAATGTTGTTCTGCTGCATTTGTCAACACTTAACTGTTGATTCAGAGGCTTTCTTTTTGTTCCTGAAAGCAGAGATGTGAGTTTCTGCCCTTGCTGTGTAATGAAAGATGCTTGATGTCCCAGAATAACGGCCAAGCGGAGTTGCATTATGCTGCAGCAAAGCAAAATAAAACTTGTTAGGAGGAGCTCTAAACCTGATTTTTAAAATACGTGTAGTTACCATTTTGTGTAGAGGCATTTGAAGACAAGTTCATAGAGTTCAGTAGAGTCAAGTATTTTGTGTTGAAATTAAAAGACAATCTGGTTATGTTATAATGTTGCAGAAGTTGTGTATTGTTATAGGATGCTGGTTAAATTACCATTGGTAATTGCTTGGCAGTTTATTTTGCACCAGAAATGACTCACCATTGCAAAACAGTAAAATAGGTGAAAAAGGAAAATGTATTAATAGACTGCATGAGGAAATAAAAGGTATGTGCTTGGCAAACAGAGATATGAACTCATATCTGTTTTCATTAACTTATTTCTTGGTTTGCATTTAGCTAAAACATAAATATCTTTTTTTCGTGGATAGTTGGAATTCTAATCTTGCTGTTGAGGGAGCCAGACCTGACGTTCTGGGTCTGTATGGGTTTTCTATTCTTCTTAGTTTGTCTTTGGTTCTTAGTTTGATTCCATTAATTTTCTGTTGCTTGGTCTTTCTTTTTTTGATGTATAGATGATATGTACTGGACTTTACTTCATTTTATTTGTCATCTTTTGTTTTCTGATTCCCATACTGTTAAATATCTTCCGTAGTAATCATGCATGTCTCAAATAGCATCTCTTCCCTGTACCCAGGAACAGGATATTTTGTCTGCTGTGGTGTAGAAGATGAATAAGTCTCTATCTCTATAACCTTTGCATCTGCAGGACTTTGCTGTCTTGCTCTTTGGAGGGGATGGGGAAGGTTGTTTGTGCTCTTGAACTGGAATATTCATCTGAAATGCTGGGTTCTTTTCTCTGCATAACCTACTTCGTCACACGTGGTGTGCACACTCCATACTACTTCTACCATGTAGAACAGCTTTGCTGTGTCTACTTGTGGGTTCTTTTACTGGCTAGTCTCTAGCTTTATTTTCTCACCCTCTGATTCTTAAAGGATTGAGTTAAATAGCTGGCAATAATCTTGTTTTGCAGCATTTTTTTAAAAAAAAATGAATTAATAACTTGCCTACATCTTTTTACAGCACCTTGTGCTGGTCTATAGAGAAGTGTCTTAAACTTTAAATGATAAAATAATTAATTTCTGTGTTCTGATTGTAGTATATACTGTCATTTTCGAAGGCACTTTGTGGTTAGGTTGTATTTGTGCATTAGAAATTGATTTTTAGTTGCTCCCTCTGCAGGCGTGGTTATTCTTCAGGAAGGATATTTAGCTCTCACTGCAATCGATCTGAACAGAGTAGCTTGCACAGCCTTGAAGATCTGGTCCAGAGTACTTTTGTCAATTTGGTGAAGGTTTGAATGAAACTAAATACCTATGTGCTGATACACAGTGACTGTGTATAAACAAGGATTTACTGTGGGATACTTATTTGGAAGCTGGAATACTTAGTTGGATGTGGAAGCTATTTTTTTAAATACTTGGAGCCCTGTGAGCATTACATGTCTTCATTATGGAGCTGTCAGCATCTCAAGTAAATGACAGTATTTGATCTCTTGGTATGTGTCATGTTGTCTGACTGCATGCAAGTCGCTCTGTCCTATTTTCCTGTCTTAACAAATACAGAATATTAACTAATGTCTTTGTATTTGGAGATGGGTCTTGTCTCATAGTGTGTTCTTGTTCTCATAATGTGTTGTACTTCTAAATCCTTATGTGTAACTTGTTTAGAGCAACTTGCAAATTCTGTCTTTTATGAATGCTTCTAGACTCTGTTACAGGTGCTGAATGCCAAGTAGCTCACTGAAAATGTACAATTCAAGGTTTGCTTAAGAGCTGAACTTGGCATAAGGTTTGGAAGCAAGCGCTATTCGAACCTGAATTTGAAGTATAGTTTCTAATTAGTTATTACCGATGAATTGTTTTGTTTAAATGGTTCTGAGTATTCCTCTATTTTGAATTTGGTGCAGCATGGTGAGTCTGTCATTAAAGTGAAATGCTCAGCATTAACAAACAGATTTTTACATCTGTTAATTTATTAACAATTAAGCACGTTGCAATCAGCATAACAACGATAAAGACAAATGTCTTCTGGCCTGGGTAGCAGAGGAACTGCATTTGGATTTTAAGTCTGCCAGAAGAGCACAAAGGTAATGGACCAGATCTGGCAAGAGAGTAGTCAAGTATAACTATTTCTATTGCAAAGTAATGCATGCGTTTACATATAAGCGAGATATTAATAAAATATGCTTATACTCTGTTGGGAAGTGGTGAAGAGAAAGAAGGGACCCCAGTGTTGCCTGTATGCTCTCATGAAATGGAGTTAATTCTGTGAGAATAAATGCTATTTTTTTTTCTTAATCTGTAGCTGAAACCTCTAGGAAAATAATTTGATTTTTTTCATCCAGATAAAGTTATGTGGATCATATGGGTGAGACCAGACAGCAAATTAAATAAAGCATAGTAGGGCATTATAGCAGCCAAACAGTAAGTCTGAGAAATGCGTGTTGACCTCCCCAGGAGCTGAGAGATTGGTCAGCCCTGGCTTTGACCCGAGGGGGTTCAGGTTGGTGTGTCTCTTGATCATGAATTGCACATTCTTGAAGAGAATCCTGATGAGATGAATGGCAGTTGTGGTTTAAAGGTGATTGGTATATGAGGGAAGATGGAGGTATTAATTTTTTGGCAACAATGTTCACTTCCAAGTTGGCTGATCCAGTGAGGATCATGTATATGTCTGAGGTAAGGTGTGCTTGGGCTCTCTGTTCAATGAGGACATTAGGCAGAATGAGGAGCCATCAGTGCACAGTTTTTGTTCAAAGGTCAAAAATGCCATGGGTAGGAACCAGGATGTGTAAAAATGGTAGATACAGAACAGTTTATGTTTAGAGCTCAGTGCTTCCATGTACTTTATGTAAAAAGTAGAAAATCCATGTAATATGTTAAAATGGGAAAGAAAAGGGGCAAAACTATATTTTTTTAAAATTATTAATTTGGTTATGCTAAAATTCTTAATACCTTCAATTTTAGATGCTTGTGGTTATTTGATTTTTGTGGTCTTTAAACTTCTTGAAGCTCCTTTCCTCAAATACTTTATTTTAGTATGATTTTTTGAAAAGAAACCTTGTACATATATATTTATTTTTAAGATTTTTTACCTCTTTAAAGCTACATGTTGTTACAGAGCTGTAGGAATTTAATGCCATTAGTAGAAATATGGAGAATAACGATGAGCATATAACCATGTATAAAATACTTTTTTTTTCTGAGTCGTTTGGATAAGGCTGTTAATGGGATTTGTAGCTCCTTAACAGGGAACACAGAGAAACAAAATCTGTCCAAATGTAGAATAAGTACATACCCAGCGCTTTCAGATTTATTAATCTAGGCTTTAAGTATCACCATGGCTAACTTTGCATTATCCTTTTTCAGCTGGATATGCCTACTGAGCAGATAGTTGCCAATCTAAAAGCAGTGATCAATGATATCTGCACATTCAAGCCATCGACTTACGGTAAGTAGTTGTTCTTCTAATGTGGTAGTTGAAGTTACAGTAAACAAAATTAAAAAATGAGTATTCTTTACTGGATTGTCATTAAATTACCTCGCTGCTTTGTCTGCCTTGGGACAGGAGGAGGGAGCTGTCAGGCAGCTCGGTAAATCAAGACCTAGGACCTTGACAGACTGTAAGGGCATGAATAGTATCTGCTCTTGTTTATGTGAACTCTTATTGCACTGTGGCACTATCTAAGTGACTGCTTGAGGGAAGAAGTGAGATGATATAAAAAACTAAGGTTGCAAGCTTAATGCTTAACTGGATAAAAGCCGTACAAGGAAATTCTTATGAGAAATGGGGGTCTTAAGCATCTGTGTGCATTGGTTTTAACCCGCTGACATGATGTTGTTGTGGCTCAATGCAAAAAATCTGAACCCAGAATCCACCTGCAGTTGCCTTAGGGAAAACCTGTGCTTCAGTTAACATCTAGACTGATGTTAACTACCCTGTTTGAAGGTATACCACCATTTTCTTTTCTATAATAGAGGCATTTTTAAAATTGCTGCTGCTGGATGTGAAAAGCTGTTAATCTTTTTGATTATTACTATTATTTAGCGAAAGGATCAGGTTACAAAGGAGTAAAGTTGTGAATTCTGTGTGTTGGTCCTGTGGGTTCTGCTTATGGAATGTGAACAAGTAATGCTCTATCTGCTCTTTGTCATAATGAAGTAAACTTTAAACGTCATCTGCTTAGCTGGCGTGGAAATGGTGATTCATAAACCAAAAAAAAATGGTGTTCATAAAACATAATTTTATGGAAGAATAGCCTTGTTTAAGTTAAGAAAACAACTTTTTATATTAATAATGGCTTAGTGTCTGCAAAAAGAATCGTCTTGCATCTCTTCCAGTGATACTATTAACAGTAACAACTGTACAGAGAACAGACCACAAAAATCCAAGGACATGTGCCTTTGGAAGCATTTCAGCCCAAATAAAAAGTATAAGGGGTTGGTTGACTTGAAATATGAGTAAATGGCAGAAAGTGATGGTATTTCTGTTCTTAATGAGTTTATATGTGAACTACACCAACCTACTTAAGTAAGGCTAACCTCTTCTGGTCTTAGCATTTCTATTGATTTTGCGGTATCAAGCTTGATTCTTGTGGTGGGTCTTTTACTGGCTTAATTAAAAATATTTTTAGTTTATAGGAAGCAAACTTGATAATTAACGTATATTTTCAATGATGGAGTCTACGTATCCTTGCTGACTGTCAATAACTTAGAGCAGCTACTTAAAGATATCTGTTCTCTAATTCCTTTCAGACTTTCCATATGTAATAGCATGTTTTCATGCAGCTGTGTAGTTATTGCTAAAACACTGTTCCTCTGCAAGTCGCTTGATCTAAAGCAAGACTAAAATTACCACCAGGCAAATGTTCTCAGAGTATAATGTAGATTGATTTAATCTTCAGTTTAAAGATTGTTTAAAGACAGTTTAAAGAAATCTGTCTATTTCTGTAGTTCTTCTCAAAGCGTTCCCTCAGCATTTCATGGTGGGATCCTGAATTAGCAATGGTTTCTTTTGTGCCCTGAGTCATGTAGGAATATTTGAATGATAAATGAATTTCATGTCTTGCCAGTCAAGATCACTTACCGAAGTGAGTTCACCTGTATTTCATTTTTTGGAGTGTGTGTGAAGCTTTACTTGTATGTTCTAAGGCCCAGGGGCACCAGTGATGTCAACTGCTGGTGAGGTACCAAAGGAATAAGGTAGTCATCAAGGTAGTACCTTTTACAGTGCCAGAATGGGAATTGCATTTTGAACCCAGTCTGCCAGGGTGGGTGTAAAACTCTCTGTACTGAAGGGATCCGTCTACATGTGTAGTTTTGATTCTGGTCACATGTTTGACACAGTATGGATTAGTAGTACAATAAATCAGCCTGGAGACATGAAGAGTGGTAGAGCGATCTAATTGGTGGTGGTCTTTGTTTTCTAGGTCCTTTTGTGCAGAAGTTGGTTATTAGATCTTCAACCAGTGAAGGTTTGCTATTGAACCTTGATGGACTTTTGCCTCAGGTGGAGAAAGTAGAAGAAGAAGATGAAGAAAAGCATGCAGAAGATGAAGAAAAGCATGCAGAAGATGAAGAAAAACATGTCCAAGAATCTGTTAGTACCTGATGTCTTTCCTTGTAGATCTTACGATCAAGCTTAGAAAGAAAATGGTGTAATTCAAATCATTCTTTATGAAAAGTAAAAATAAATCTAACTGGTGAATTTCACTTGTAATTTCTGTGTAACAAGAAACATTGTCACAAACAGGAATCTGTCAAAAACAAAGACATTTTAAGTTCCTTTTGTTGGTAGCTTAAAGCTCCCTAGTTCTTGTGGTTTTTTTCTTTGCGCATAATAGTTCTTGCTTTAATAAAAGTATTTCTATAACTTCTGAAGTACTGCCATCCAATTTCCGCAGTTGCAACCAAAAGGCCAGCATGTGTTATATCCATAATGCTGGGCTTTTTACTGTGGGAATTGCAGAACGTTCAATGCTTTTGTTGTCTTGACTCAGTCTCCCCCAGAGCAACTAATGCAGCTACTTGTAGAAAACTGCTGTATAAAATCGCAAATGAAGGAAACTAATTTTTATTTACTGTTCCATTTTTCTGCAAAGCCAGGGATGGTGATCCTTTTGAGTTGGTAGGAGTCTGCACAACGCTTGTGAGATCTCACTTTGTTTTCATTTAATCTGCCTACCCAGACACTGGAGGGGTATACAGAGGGTTACTGCTCTGCTACTTGGAGCCTCTTAATGCAGGTTAGTTGTTGTGACAAACTGTAACAGGTGAGGTTATTCTAAGGAAAAATGGGATCTATTCTGTGGGAGGAGTAATCATGCACCTTATCTTTCAAATAATGCTGTTTCATCTATGCCTAACTGATATGATGCCCCTTGGACACGAAGAGCACATACATAATGGGAGCAGTGAGTAGCTAGGAGCTGCAAGGTTGTAGTTCTGTGCTAGGTTAGTCATCTTGAAGGTGTGCTAGGCTCTCTAGACCTGGCTAGAAGACACTAGTGGGGTTAATCTTTGGTTATCTACCTGCATAACTTTGTTTCTCTGACTTAGTAGCTGTGCATACCACTTAGATTTGGCAGAAAATCTTGGAGAAAAAGAAAAGACTCTAATTGAAATGGAGGTCTCTTAGCAATAGCAGAGTTTGACGTAAGTGGTAGAATCTGAATAAATGATGTGAACTCTTGTTGGGGTTTGAGCTCTTAAACTCAAGTCAGAAAGCTTAACTTGGCAATGGTTCCATTTTTTTGCACAGTTAACTTTTTGTTCTTTGGGGCTGGTTGGTGTGGGTAAACCAGATTAAAATCGGAACACCAACCCTTTTTTGCAATGGCCAGTCTTGAGTGTGCTTGTAAAGTAATATTACCTTTGTGCCTGATTTAATTAAGTCTGTGGCAATTGCTTTGATTCGTTATTTTACTTACCGTGTTTTCTTCCACCATAGTCCTTAAATATAGACTGGAGACTAGCATAAGTATATATGCATCTTTTAAATGACTGTTTAAAAAGAGGTGGGTTTTGCTTTGCTGCAGAATTTCTTTCCCAGTTTTTCTCCAGCAGGTGGCTTACGTGTTCCCTTCTATAGGGGTGTTCCAAAAAGTTTCTCAGCAGGCTTTTTTTTTTTTTTTTGGACTTTGTTGTTAAACATATGTTAGTAAAACTGCACCCTAAAATGTAAGATGGTTCCAAGAAGGAATGACTACTTACAAAAGGGATGAACTTATCTGAATCTGGAAGAGTGGTTTGTATTTGCAGCTTTAAATCATTCCTATTATTGGTGGCAGGGCTCATTTTTCTAAGAAGTTACCCATGTCTGTCTGCATAGAAATTCTTGTACCTCCTGTCTGAAGCATTTGGCAGCTGTCAGTTGGGGTGCTTGACAGATTACTGTTAGGTCACACTGTTGTATTCTTGATTATGTGAGATGCTGTCCTCAGAGTTTGATCAAAAAATTCCCTTAGGGGGAAAAAGAAGGCTTCACACAGACTTCAGTAGACTTACTAGGTAGTATGTGGAAAAAGCACTGCCAGTGCACTTGAATAGCCATCTAAACATATTTTTTTACTATGGGCTGTGCTCATATGCCCAGCAGAAAGAAGAAAATTAAATCTGTTGCTTTTCAAAGTGAAGAGTTGCTGTGACTGGCAAAAACAAGTCAAGTGTGTTCAGTGATGTTAACTGCCCTAATCATCCCATTTGGTCCAAATTTTCTTGCGTCAGGAATTGGTGATGAGGCTGGTAATGGTAGTCTTTTGCAAGTGTCTTTACAGTGCATAATGTTTTGTGTTGTTTTTCTTCCTCCTTCCTCTGTTCTGCAGAAGTTCAAGTTACAGACTAAAGCTTTTTCAGCTCCTTAATACTGATGTCTTCTAGTTTCAGAAGATAGGTGAGGCTAGGTAATCAAAAAAAAAAGCAGTTTTTTTTAAAGTGTTTCAAGTTTGTGGGTTTTTTCCCCTCTACCCTGTGCCTTAAGTAATTGATTATAGTGATTACTGATGGTTGTGTACTGGCAAGGCTAGTGTACACCAACATAGACTGGGGTAGCATCTTAATCAGTCTGCAGCAAAAAGCTTGATTACTTATGACAAGTTTTACCTAGATGTTTTTTGCCTAATGAAAAAAAAAGCATTAATCATGTTGCATAAGTGCCTCATCTGCAATTTGTCTAGCTTCATTAGCCCAAGTACAGCATTCTCTGCAAGTACATCACTGATGCTGTAAGCTTTTTCTACCTGGAGTTTGTGCTGAGGATGCACGCTTGCATGAGTGGAAAAGAACAGGCCATGGAGGTGTGCTTTGTTTTGAGGACCTGGCTCTTAACTTTCATGCATCTCAAATGGATCACGAGCGGTTGATTAACACTCTGAATTTTAGCAAAAGGTAGGATATTGTTTTACAGGAACGTTGTTTCATCCTGCAAATAGCATTTCCTGCCTGTGTGTAAGCAAAGAGTGTTTTTATTGCTAATAAATTACATATACAAGGAATATTATGAGATATTATAGTAGTTATGTGTTGGTTTGCAACCTGAAAGGAATAATGTGAAGCTAGGTTACCTGTTGGTGTAGAAAAGCAAAGCTTGTGATGTCATTTGCATAGGTTTTTTGGTCTCTTCTCTATTTTTTCTTGGCTTATTTCAATATGGAAAATGGTAGACATGCCCTTTTGAAGATAAGTGGGTTTTTAAAAAAGTGATGGTTAAGCATAAATATATAGGTGAGAGTAAATTATAAGATCTGACTGCCAGTGTACTTCTGAGAATAAATTGTGGAATAATAAACATTCCTGCGGAAATCTATACTTTGAAAATCTGAACACTATGGGAATACTGTAAATCTGAACCTCTCGAACTCAGGTGAACAAAGAAAGGAAATCATGAACTTAGCAAATTTTCAGCTACGTTTGTTCAGGTGTAATCCTGTGGTTCTGAATACATGTTACTATGCTACTAATTGATAAAGTAATAATGCCCCTGGTTTATATAATACTGAAATAGTTATACAAGCTGTTGAGTATAGTATGATTTTTAATCCTGAAATGCTTGATTGACACGCAGGAGAGATGGAAGTGAGAAAAACAACATGAGATTATTCCCCTTTAATAAGCTTAGTCCCAAAACATGAGGAATGGGAATTGTACATGTGGTTCTTCCAAGGCCAATATGCCTTGGAAACCAGTTTAATTGTTACAGTTGTATAACTAAAATGGGATCGCTGGCATCTAGACATCAATAGTAGTGTACTCATTGTAAAGCATGGAGTTGTAATGCTTTTGTGGTTTCTGATAACCTGTTTATATACTGCTCTAACTTACCTGTCCTGAATGTTAAGTTCTTGTAAGTCCTGTATAATAAGAGGCACCATTTTTACCAGAGTTTCTGTTAATGAGTGCTTAATACTCCTTTGGTAGGTAAATAGAGCACAGATCTTCTATCAAAAGCAAAATGGCAGTAACTCAGGACCTGGTTACCCAAATATGTGAGGATGTGTTACAAGGCATTAACCAGTCCATGTTACCTGCAGTAAGTGGAAATTTATTTCAAGTAAGTTATTCCACAGTGGAAGGTACTCTAGGCAAACTCTTTGCACATACTTGGGCACAAGGGCACGTACTCTTGATCCCTGCAGAGCAGCTGACAAGTTACGAAGTGTTATGTCCTGTTACCAAACCATACCTTTATGTGCATGCTTGTCCCTCAAGGGGGAGATGCCAGGGAGGGTGGCTGGAAGACTATAAATCACAAAAGTGAAGAAGGCTGATCGCTGTGCCCTTGTTCTCTCCCAAAGGGCCTTGTGTTTTTCAGAGCATTTACCCTTTGTTCTCTCCTCTAATTTTTAGCAGCACAATTCAAGCTATGCTGAATTTGCTTGGCATCTTAACTTCAACTAAAAATATTTCTTGGGGAAATGTTGGGTTACAACATTTGAGGTCGCAACCTCTTTGCCTCTAAAAGTGTGCTCTTACTGATGGTAAGAAAGCAGGAGTTGATGTATGGGGCTTGGAATCTCCACTATTAATGAGTATTGAAAAAGTTCACTGAGGTTCCTTGTGGAAAAAAGGGAGTGCTGCAGTACATTTAGTAATGCAGATGATGTATGATTGCTTTTAAAATTGTCTTATATGAAACTGCTCTTAGTTTAACTAAGGAGAAGCAGGCAATGAACTCAGATTCACAGTTAGTGCATACAGAAACATTTGCCCAAACAAGGAATAAAAACGGCCATAGAGATGTGTATGCAATTGTGGGGAATGAAGGGTTTAAGCTGACAGCCTAAACCTAGACTTGGATGAGAATTAGTTGCACTCCAAAGAACTTTGAATCTGTGTGGGTCAAACTGAGTTCACGGGGCTTTTGCTGTAAATTCCAGCATGGAGGTAAAGTTAGAAGAGCAGGACAGGGATGTTACAAATGCCATGTTCAGAGCTGATGCTGGAAAGATTAGTCGCTCCATACCCACTGGGGGTTTTCCAGGGTGCTAGTGGTTAGAATTAGCACTAGTCCCACAGCTGCTGTTGTGTTGTACTGTAGCAGAGCACAGTTTTGGAAATGTCAAGTAAAATCAGCCTTGTACACCTCCTGAATTTAACTTGTCAGGTATAGACACTGATTCTGATTTTCCAGGGACAGAGCTGGGTGTCTGCCTCTGCTTTGCAAGTCTGGCTGGTCTAAAACGTTGGGCCGAGTGCTTCATTTGAAGTATACAAAAATGCTGGGCTAAGCATAAAGCCCATCCAGATGGTGTCACTGATGAAGTTCGTTTAAAAATCTACTTGTGCCTACCAGGGGTAAGATGTTTCTAATTTATGAATGATTATGTTCATATTCTGCAGTACCATTGGTATTGTCATCCTCCAAACTTTGCGTGAAGCTAATAGCCTAAATTCCGTCTGTATGGTAAAACTTGCATTGACTTAAATGGGTTGGGGGGGGGGAAGAGGGGGGAACAAAGCTGTTAAGACTGCCTGAAAATACTATTGGAGGTAAACCATTATTTTACAAGTAGTCATTTCTGTCAGTACCTCAGCTTGCAGGTAACTCAAGGCTTCATCCCACAACTACATGAATGGGGAGTTGTCACAGCAAATTCCGGATGTTGTGCCTTGCAGGGCTAGTGTTCAGTCCCTGTGCAAGTGGTTTTAATGTCGGGGGTGGGGGGGGAGAAGTTCTGCATCATTCAGGTGGCAAGCAGGTTTGGGAGGAGACCCATGTCCTTACTTCGTGGCGCTGCTCTTGGAAAACAGGATTTTTATGCCAGGAAGATAAGCAGCGTGGGAATCTATCCATCAGGGATTTGTATTAGCATCCTACTGAGAGGAGGAGGCTTCATGGGAGACTTGATCTGGGTGCACTCATTGACTTTTAAGGTTTAGTACTGTCTTTCATCAGTGCCCTTTGGTATAAGCTGCTTGTTTTTAGGGTTACCTTTACCCCTAGCAGGTAGTGTTCCACCGTTTCACGAAGGCAAGTGCTCATTTGTGAAGGTTTTGGGAACAAAGATCAGGCTTTCTCTTTCACAGAACTCCCTGTGAAAAATGTGAAAGTAATTGGAAGAGTATTAAATTTCTTAGAGTAAAATCCTATTAAGTTAAACATTAAGTTCTTTAGCTCCAAGAGTACTTTGAAAACATGGGGGAAAAACCAGTCTTCCCAAATTGCCAGGTACTTAGAAATGCTGGGTCAAAATAAACTATTGCTGCACATGGGGACTATGCAATGCCATATTGCTGTGGTCACTGGCAGAACTGGATGGGTGGGTGTCAGGGGCTGTGGCACTTGGAAGCTTTGGTGTGACCCTCAATGGAGTAGCAGGTTTTTCCGTGAGCCTGTCTGTTGTCCTAGTGGGCATCTTTATACTAAAAATCTGTACCAGTGGTATTTATTTGCAACTGGAGGTGTATATAATTGTGGAAGTGGAGAAACACTTGGAGGACTGTTCTCTTAGCCTAAAGAAGGCTTAAAAAAACCCAGCCCTAAAGCGGAAATGTTTTCAGTAAGAAGGGTAGTGATTAAAAATACTTTCTGGTTCTTTCCTGAAAGGTTCATCTTGCCAGCAGGAGGAGTCCTGCGATTACATTACTGGCAGCACGGACTCCGAGTCACTAGGCGGAAATGAAAGAGGAGTAAGGCAAAACTTTTTTCTTTAAGATGCCTTTTGTTACAAAGTCAGGTAACCTTCATTTCCAGCGCTAGTAAAACTGGTTACAAGAAGACAAATTTGGAAGTGACCTGTGCACAGGCTAGCCACTATGCAAAGCTTTTAGGAAAGATGGCATGCTATCAAGGTAGGCAGTGGCATTATGCTAGAGGTGCCCTGTGGAAAAATTGAGCTTTATTTCAGGGACTTGGAACAATTATAAGCGTGGTTCCTGCAACGGGGCTTTCCCAAGCACACCTGCTTTCAGCTGCTGAGGTTTGTTGGGGATAGTGGCACTTCATTTGCCGAAGGGTCAATTTTCTGCTTCACTTCTCATCTACTCACAATCATGTTGAAATGGCAGTGAAAGCTCGAGTTGTTCGTATTTCAAGAAAACTAATTTTAATATTTTTTTTTTTCCAAATCCTTATAAGCATCCACTGTCAATGGATAGTGGCTTGAAAGAGATGTATTTTTTTTTAGTGGTCTAATCTCATTGTGTTTTGAAAATGCTTATTAACAAAATCTGTACATCACTACTACATGTAGTGCATAGAGGCGGTGTCTTATCCCTTGCCTGTCTGCAGAGACATTGGGAAAAGATTGAATTTCCTTTATTTCAGTAGTGATTTGTGGTCTTGGATGTTATGTGAAGGGGTGAAATACCTACTAGATGTAGAGCTTCCGGACTCTGAAATGCAGACTCTTCTTAAAGTGTGTCAGAGTGGCCTTCGAATTGTCGTTTTCTTTCCAAAGCCTTTGTAAAAAAGGTGTTGTAAAGGCTACCTCAGAAGTTGGAGAACTTGGAACTAAAATCAAAGACAGGCATTGTATTCTGTCTCTGTGTGTGTATTGAGCTACAGGCACTTAGGTATTTTAAAAATATATTTGAATGTTTCTGAGGGAGATTGACTGAGTTGGGAGAAGGTCAAATTAGTAATCTTGGAAGAGTAACTCAAAGGCATCGTGTTAAATACGCATCTGTCCTCTCCAAAGACATCTATTGGTAAATATAGCAGTTTAGCTTACCTCTGACAAAAGACTGACTGAAATACAATTTGTAGTTGTCAAAGATGGCTGGGGTGTATCAGGCTTCATGCTGCATGAGAGAGAATTTAATCTCCTAGCCTTATCACAGCATCAGAATATCACGAAAGGAAGTTGCTTTCTCTTTGGCCAGATAAAAGCCATTCAGTTCTTGATCTCACAGTTAGATTAGAAAAAATCCTTTCTTTTTTAAATTAAAGAAATAAATCCTTCATCCTTCCGGGTAATACAACACTGTCTATAAACAACCATGAATGCATTAAAGTCAAGCCAAGCTTCTATTCAATGACAATGTCTTGACACGTTAGGGAATGAGTGTTAATTCCTCTCAAAAAAAAAAACTTGTGCCACTTTATACGGCGTTTGTTTACTTTTCATATGAGAACTGTGAATTATGGCACAGTTGCAGCCTCTGGCACATTATTGTTCTGTGCCAAGCAAAACATCCACCGATGGAGATTTTCATTCAACTTTGACAGGGGTTCCTGCTTGGAATTCAGCACAGCAATGTTATCTGAGATGAATTGGCTTTGCTATTTAATATTGATTAGGAGACTTGCATCTGGTGTGTGGTTTTTAACTCCAGGGAAGGGAAGAAGGTACAGTGTAATTTTGTTGTTCATGGATTGTTTGTACCTGTAGCTATTGCTTTCTTTACCCTCAGTTCTCTCTATAGAGAAAGGCATCTACCTTTTTTCTTCCCAGAGATGCTAAAATATCTGGTCAGTGCAAGGGCAGTGCTGATAACTTTTAAGTTGAGGAAGGTCAGTTCATTATATCATTCTGACTTCAACAAATCAGCTTGTCCTTAAAGAAGACAAAGCAAAAATAGACCAAGATGTCAAAAAAAAAAAATTCAGCTGTGGCAAAATTCTGCTCTCAGGACAGGCTGGAAATGTTAACGATAGAAGAAGGAGGGGCTATGCAGAGGGTAGATCCTGGCCTCACGTTCGCCTTTTTCCACTGAAGAGCAATGACCAGTTTGACCAGAAGTTAGAAGTTCAAAGTGATTAAATGTAATACATATAATTTCCATAACTCATTTCTGTAATGTAGCAGCCTTAAAGAATGGAGTGTGTATTTAGATCAGGAAAAATTTGGAAGAATTTTTGACTGGAAAAACTGAAGTGAGGGATTCTGGAAGTTGGGGATTTGCAGAAAAATCCATTTCATAATTGTCTACTTGTCAGGTTTCTTTAATTGTCCCAGAAAGCAGCTGACTTGAGACAATACTCAGACTACATCTGAGTATACTTTTACCTGACAAGTTCCTGTAGGAAGGTTGTAATCTTCTTTGAAGGCTTAACCCACAGATTTCCCAGTATGGATCACGTGGGCTAAATTCCAAGAAATGCACAAGATCCTGAGAAGGGACCTCAGCCAGCAGAGCTGGAATGAGATGGATCCTTTTCAGAAACATGTTTCTTCAGCTATTCCATGTAAGCCTGTGCCAGCACATGCCCGGCTTTCAATGAACGTAATACCTGGCTTCAATCATTCAAACCAGTGATTTGGATGTCAAGCTGAGAAACAGATCCTTAACATCAATGTGCAGAAAATGGACCTCTGCCCAGAGACTTGATAAACGGATGCTTAAGAGTGGTTTATTCCTACAACCTCAGTGACTTTTTGTGCTACTAGCTCTGAGATCCGCGGCTGCAGTTGCAAGTTGGGTCATTGCTTTGCACGGTGCACCCTTCAAGTTTTCAGTCTTAGAACAATCTCGTATTTCTGTAGACAGTCTTGTTGTGCAAGCTTGTTGTGCAATTTTGTTTGTTTTTAACTTATAAACGGAAATGCTGCTTTTGTATTGAATTAGGAGTTTAAAAAAAAAAAGAAGGATGTGAAGGATATAGCTTTACAAAACCTTGAAATTCTGAAATTGTGTGGGAGGCCTTGGTACAAAACTTGAGAAATGTTTTCTTTTAAGTGCATGTTTTCTTTTCCAGAGCGAAAAGCTCTTCATTCATATCATGGAATGGGTAAATTTCCAAAATCATGTAAATCATGAATCTTGAGTTCTTCTGACTTTAACAGCTTCTTTGGAACAGTATTACTATTAATGTAAGTTACTTTTAAGTGAGTTATCTCAAATGATTTAAAACATGTAACACCATCTGCCTTGATAGATAGTGGCAAAATACCTGTCCTCTCCATGTGATAGTGAAATCTACTTTTTGGGGTCTGGCGAGAGCAGAACAGTGTGAATTCTGACAAGTGTTTTGCTTCTCTGTGCGAGTAGAGAAGGAGGGAAGGAATTGATTTCAACTTTTGCTTTTCTCCTGTGTTGCACCAGGCCTTGTGTTATGGCCTGAAATAGCTTTGTGTAGGAATGAATTCCCTCAGGGCTCATGTATCTTCTATTGCTCTGCTTGGATCTCTCCTTTCTTCCTTGCTGGCTATTAACACAAGCCTTAAGGAGCTGCCTTGGTTGGCTTTGAGGTCTCCTGATCGATGTGTCACAGCAGGAGGGCTGGAGCTGGTGGACATAGCCAAGAGCTGGAATAGGAAGGTAGAAGAAATAGGGAGGGGAAGGCTGCAGCTAAACAAGGGAAACAAATTGTAAAAGCATAGAAAATAGCAGAGAGACGAACAGCAACATAAATTAGTCAAAAAAATGTGCAGGTAAGCAATTTGCTTTGTGGATTCCTTCTGTACGCACATCCTCCCCCTGAAGAAAAGGGTGGAGGGAGGATGAAATAGACTGGCATGCTACTCAGCACAGCAGTGAAAAATACATGTGAAAGGAAAAGACTAAGGAAACTGACCTCCCAAGTACAGCTGGCATTCCACAATAATCGCTTATTTCTGTCTCTTTCTTACCTAGTAGGGAAGGACCTATCTGGCTTCTGTTAATGCGTTGGTATGAATCACAATCTCACCGAGAGCATGAGCAGGTGGTAGATTTTTGTTTCAGTATTTTATTAATGTGGTCTCAATCAAAAATACCTTCTCTTGCTGGATTATGCTGCCTCTTGGAGATTTTCCCCTGCACTGCCTAAAACACTCAGGTGTCAGAGGCTGTGTTTCAGCATCTCTTCAGATCATCCAAAGCTAGGAGGCAGACTGCTCTGCAGTGGTAATTTGAAAGGAGACATGCATTTTGGAAAGGTGGTTACATGGCAAGAAAACATTGGCAGTGTTGCCTTTTGTTGCCTTGGTTTTACTGGTAATTAGCAGAAAATGAGGACAGGAGGCAACCAGAGGTGTTGCTGCTTTGCTGAACATGCAGCTGGTATAAGAGCACCTCTACATGGCAGGCATCTCTTGGACTTTACACATCTATGAAGTTAATAAACCCTGTGTGTGCCTGGCTTGCCTTCCTATGAAATATTTGAATTACACAAAATATTTGTTGCGTTAGTGTTTGTGTGTGCGGTGGTAGCTGTTATGTCTCTCTCTGCTCCCATTTTTATGAAAAGTACCTCCTGCTAATAGCTAATGAGTAATAACCCGGTAAAGCACTGAGAAGCGCATCATGCAAATTGCTGTTTGAATCTTGGCTTGGTGCCATGCTGTACATTTCACTTCGCGCATTTGTTGCTGGAATTGCGGTACAGTAATTAATGGCATACAATCCTGGAAAAAAAAAGAATCGACCTCCAACTCAGAGTTCAAGATGGTAGTGTTCATTAGAAAGTGAATCAAAATTGAACAGATTGAGTTACTATGAGAGATTACTGTTAAATTTAGCTGGCATAGTTGCATTTAATCAGACAGGCTTTGTTTAAAGCAAGTGGGAGAAGGAGGCTGCAGCAGCCCAGCTGTGTACCGCTGACTGACTGCTCCATCACAGTTGGGATACTGCTGTGAAGCAGGTACATTGAAATTAGCTGAAAAAGATGCTTTCGCTCATAGGCGGGTGAAACTAGAATCACTTTTCTAGTTCATTTCAGTTTTGGGCTTTTGCATGTAGCCGTTTAATGGCTGTGACTTCAGAACTTTTCTTTATCCTGTGACTTAAAAGAACCCAACTTTGTTATTGCGGAAGCACATGGAAAAGCTGGCTCTGGTATCTTCTGTTGAGTGTGCAGAGCTGGAGGTGTCAAATAGTATGTTTGTAACGAGTGGCCAGGAGCTGGTGAGTGCTGTGTGTACTCGGTGTGTGGGGAAGTGCCTCGGGAAAGAAAATGTTGTGATGGGAAGGGTTGAGTGTGGACCTTGTGGGTGCTTCGGTAGTTTTTCTTAGTTTGAGTGCTTGATTTGTGATTGTTAATGCTTGGAGGAACTGAAACTGAAGGAAGAAATTGAAAGATTTTGTCCGTGTGGACCTGTATGAGGAGAAAACAGGCCTTTTAGTAAACAGACCATGTCCCATTGATACATTTTTTTTTTTTTTCTTTAATCCTGCAAACAGAAGTGAGACCCAACCATAACTCCTGAAAAGCTTCAAAACCCTTAGAGATGATGACTTCTGAATTCCCGCCTGTCCCTTTGTGACCGGGATAAATCCCCTCACAGCTCCCTGTCGTGTCAGATCCTCTGGGGCTCGACCCCTGCCGCCTTTTACCAACAAGAACCCCTTCGCTTCGCCCAAAGCGCGGGACAAACGGGGAAGCTGCCGCAGGCGGGACGGGCTGCGGGTTTACCGGGCAGGAGGAGAGGCTTCCCCCCGACCCGCTCGCCTTCGCCCCCCGCCGGGGGAGGAGGACGGGGGGCTGCAGGGGCACCCCGGGCAAGGCGCCGA
>JAOXNO010000033.1:2573010-2625647 GCA_028565335.1 Limnodromus scolopaceus
GTGGCCCACACGGAGTGATAGGGGTGTAGCCCCATGGCACAGTGGGGTGCAGAAGGCAGTGATGACACACACAGTCAGGATGTGCTGGAGGATTTGCATCACGGTGTGCCCCGCACCACTCTGTCCTGCTGGCCCCATCAGCCTGGGGGCAGCATATCCCACAGCACTTCAGTGGGACGGAGGACTCTTGCTCATGCCTATCCAGACAGGTCAGGGCCCTGCCACTAGCACCAGGGCAAAAACAGTGCCTGGAGGTGACACGAGTACCAGATCAGACCTGCCACCAGCTCTAGCACCGTGGAGGGAGAGTCGGTGTCCTGTGGGACTGGAAGTGGAGCCACAGGGAGTCGGGAGCTGGTGCAGTTGCCCGAGGCCAAGAGCGCTAGGGCGGCAGTGGGGCACGGCAGGAAGCAGTGGGACAGGGCAGGAGGACGTGAACTCCTGCGTCACAACAGCTCTGCGCCACACGCAGCTGCCACGATGTCCCTGGCTGCCCTGCCCAGATGTCTTGCCGGCAGCAGGGCCGTGGCATCGGGCAGCCGGGCAGCCCGGCAGAGGGATCAGCCACTGAATCGACCTCCTCCGGCTGGGCTCCGGTCCTGGGCAGCGCAGCCGAGGAGTCCCCGAACAGCTTCATGCCGGCTGCAGCGCCTCGAGGATGCTGGGCTGCCGCAGCTGAGCAAGGGCCGGAGGGCACGGTGATGGCCGAGGAGCGGCTGCACAGCCAGCGCCGGCTGCTCCCGAAAGGGTTTGGCACAGGTGCACGGTTGGCCAAGGCTCTGGGGTGTCCTGCGTCTGTCCCACATGGCCCCCCTGCCCAGCCTCGGGCTGGAGGAGCTGGGGGGTCTGTGAGGGTGCTGGGGGGCTGCAGCAGTAGGGGATGGTGGGCAGGGGGGGCTGAGCCCCCCATGCACCCTTCTATGCCCTGCACCTGGTGCCTCCAGTGGGGGTTACAGGACCCCTGCTCCGTCACCCCCCAGGGGGCTCTGCCCTATCCTTGTACCCCAGGCCCCCGAGGGCCACAGCCCCACTGCAGAGTGCCGCTGTGGGCAGCAGCCGCAGCTCCAGGACGCAGCCAGGACTGCCGGGGTCCCCCTCGCTGCCCAAGCCCACCTACCCCCGGGTGCTCACCCCCCGCTCGGGGCCAATCCCCACCGCGGCTGCCCCACACAGCCCTACCCACGGCCCCACAGCCCACGGCCCCCACCATCCCCCCTTGGGTCTAGGCGAGCGGCTGAACCACCCCCCCCACGGCATCGGGAGCCGCCGGCAGGGATGACACCGGGCCCGGTTTCCATGGCAACGAGAGAGGCTCCTTAACCAGTTGGTTGCCATGGTGACTGCCGCCGAGCCCGGCTGCCTCGGGACACGGCGGAGGGATGGGGGAGTGGGAGGGGGGTCTGCTCCAGGATTGCCCCGGTAGCCCCTCGAGCCAGGGCAGCAGCCCCACGGCCAGCGCCCCGGGGCGGGGGGGGCCAGTCCTGCATGGTTGGGTCCCAGGGGACGATCCCCGGCGCCTCACGCCACTGGTGCTGGGGAAGACCCCCGTGGGGGCGGCCGCAGCAGCCGGGTCCCCCACCCGGTGAGGCGGGGCCGGGCGGGGCGGAGGGGAGGGGCCGGGCGGGTTACGGCGCATTTCTTGCGGGGGCTGCCGCCGCCGCTTTGTCTGCGGGGGAAAGTTTGGCGAGGCGCGGCGCTGCCCAGGCACCTGCCGAAGGGGCGGCGGGGCCACCCCGCTTCCCCTTCCCTCTCGTCCCCTGCAGCCGGCGGCGGGGCCATGGGCGCCCGGGCGACGCTGTGCCTCCTCAGCGCGGCGCTGGCCGCCGCCGCCGCCTCAGGTGAGTCGTCCCTCCGCCGTCCCGCGGGCGGTGGGTGCCTTGAGCTTCCCCGCTGAGGAGAATCCTCCCCTTCTTCCGAGGGGCTTGGGGGCATCTTTCCCTCCCTTCTCCTCCCCGGCCCGGGCGGGGGTCCGCCCCGCCATTTTGGCGGCCTCTCCACAGGCGGGGCGAGGGGGGCGGCCGGGGCGAAGCTGTGCCCGGTGCCTTCCCTTGTCTGTCCCCGGCTCTTCCCGCTCGGTGCTGGTGGTGCTGGGGTGCCCGCAGAGCGGCTGAGGGCTGGGCGGGTGTGAAGCGGCGGGGATGGAGGAGCGTGTCCCGCTTCCAGCATAGGGGGCCGGAGGGTGCCTCTGGTGGGGCTTGGGGCTGCGGGGCTTCCTTCTGCTCGGCGCCTTTTCCTGACGGCGGGAGGGCGAGGAGGCAGCCCAGGACGGTAGTAAACCCCCTGCCGAGCTGAAGGTGGTGTTACCCAAAAAGGTGGTGTGGTTTTTTTTTTTTTTTTTTGGTGGGTGTTAGTTGCCTAAGCCCACAGAAACCGCGCAGTTGCTCGCCTGTGAGCCGGGTCAGTCAGCCGCGGGGCTCCGAGCAGAGCCAGCCCTCGGGCTGTCCCCGCACGCCCGCCGCGGGTGCTGGTGGCCTTGACGAGGGCTCAGCCGCTTGCCCAGGGGGCTCGGGAAGGCTGCGGTGTGTGCTGGTCGTCTGCCGGCCTGGGCGGCGGGGGCAGGAGCTGTGGGCAGTCGGTACCAGTCACCCACCGCTCCTTGTTTTAGGAGAAGAGGGCTGAGCTCCGCTTGGTGTGTGTGGATGTTGCTGTAGGAGGGCTCCGATAGTGCCTCAGCAGGCGTATTGGTATTCTTGCTGCATTGGTTTCTCCTGTCGTTAAAAATATGTTGTGGACAGATTTGTGAAAAGTGCGAGGTTATGATCTTACGATGCTGCCAGGCGGTAAAGTTACCGATGTTTTAAGTTTGGGAGTGCAGTATGGCTGCATTAGGTTGCTCTTAGGTTCTTTTCCCGGTTTTCCTTTTACCATGCGACTGTGGGTTGTTGGTTTCCAAAGTGGCAGACTCCCCAAATGCGGATCCCACCAAAAGACTGAGATTCCAATTGGATAGAGTTGTTGTAGTGAATAACAGTAGTTAAAAATAGCTACATATGTGTGAGCTGAGGAGCTGTTAGATATGAATTTGGGATATTGACTTGTGAGGCAGTACCCTGAGAGACTTAACTTTTACAAAAAGAAACCCAAAACCAAAACCCCCCAAACCAGAAAACTACCCTGCCAACCTCCTGTATCCAAGATGCCCAACACAAAAATATCAAGGCAAAAAGTCTGGGGTTTTCTTCGTAAGTTTCTTCAGTATGTGAAAGGCAGTAGGATCATTTGAGGAAACCATTTCAGGTGAGCTCTGCAAACAGTAGTTAATCACACTGGTGACTTGGCAAAGTCAGGGCACTATAATAAAGAGCAATATTGCTTAACCTGTGTGTGATGTCTTGGGCTCGCTCAGAATTGGGAATAAAAAACAGCTAAAAGGTATTTGTAACTAAGGATTTTCAAAGTCTTGTAAAGATGGGTTATATCCTAGTTATCCCCCTTGATAACTTGTGAGGGAGTGAAATATGTCTTGGCTTTAACGGAGAGGAGGAATCAGACTTTCTGTGTTTGCTTTTTAGTTCTTCATGGGCTGGGGTGAACCTGTCTCCACAGAGTGCAGTGGAGGGAGCAGGCTGCAGAGCTGAGAGAGAAGTTTTTGAAGGTCTGTCTCATTCCTGCAGTTGCCTGCCTGGACTATTTGAGGCAGCTGCTCTTGCCCAGCTGCCTTGGTCCTTACTCTGTGCTCTGGCACTGCAGGTGATGAGCTCTTTGGCACATGACTGCTATTTCATGATGTGTTTATAGTGACTGGCACAAGGGCCCCAAACGTAATTACAGCCTCTTGAAGCAAAAGTTAGGAAATGCCTTTTTTTTTTCTTTTTTAACAGTTTCCCCCTGTCTCTTTAAGGCTTTCAAATCATCAGTGGTGGCTCTGATACCATATTTCACATTTTAGCATGTCAAGCCATTGCTATATTGATACTTTTAAGGAACTATAGCTGTTAGTGAACAAAAAAGAAAGGTCAGCCAGCCCTTTTTTAAGAATAAAACAGTCAAGTTGTGCCAGTCTTAACTAAATAGTATTAAGCTTGGGTTGTGTGAGGGTTTTTTTGTGTTTTTTTTTTTTCCCCCCACATGCCTTCCAATAGTATGAGATCTTGTGTTTCTCCCAGAGTTTTGAGATGCAGCTGGATGATGAGTCTCAAAATTATTCTCCCTTGCCAAAAGAAGGGGAAGAGGAGGAGAGAGAGATGGGGGGCAGGAAGAAAATTGGTATTTCAAAATCAATGTGATGACGTGAAGTCAAGGTATGGCCAAGTGTTTGGATTGTTTGGTTTTTTTTCTGTAAACACAAATTGCTATGAAAGTCAAGTATACAAATGAATGGGTAGTGGCTGAGAGTCTTAGTTGCATTTGAGTAACTTGGCACCACCATGAATGTGCAGAGCTCGCTTGTCAAATGCAAAGTGGTTAACCCCAGGGTGCATGGGGGGGACTATGCAGATGTGGGAGCAAAACCCCGTGTTTCAGCATGTTAGTCCTCTTTGGTGCTCAGTCTGTGCATGTGATGGGTAGGGCTTGATTTGTTTACTGTCAATATGAGTAGAAAGGTCTCTGCTGAATTTGAGAGAAACATGATTGGGCTCTTGTGGCTCATCTTCTTGGCAAGAGAAAATAATTCCTGCTGGTACATCTGCACCCTCTTGTAGCTGAGCTGAAGACTGACTCAAAGGAGGAGCTTTTGATTCAAAGCAGTGTAGCTCCAAGGTTTTCTGTACAAATTTGTCTAATCTGCATTTTATCGGAAACACCACTCTTCAACGAGGAAATTCTTAGTTCCCTGGGTGGTCCCTTGAGGCAGCTTTTCCTGCATTCTCTTTTCTTTTCATCTTTGAGTTTCTTGGGTTGCTTTTGATTTCACATTCTTGTCATGTTTTCAGTGGACAGATACGTGTAGTTGTTTGAGAACAGCTCTTTTTGAGAAAATCAATGAGAGAACTGTCATTCAACTTATCCATGGTTTTATTTCCTAACTTCTTATTTGTTTTATTGAAGTAGAATACATAACGTATGCCTGAATGGGTGTATATCTGCATGACTTGCTTGGAGAACCTTTCTCTCAGTGGTGAGGGCTAGGAAGGCTGAAGCAGGAGGAGTCCCGTGAGCCTGTCTTTAGGTGAAATGTGGCTCATTGCACATTAAGTGATTTAGGAGCTGGAATTCATGCCAGCTTTTCTCACCATGATTGCATTTTTATGTGTATATTCATGTGCTTATTTGTTTCTCCTGTGAATGGTCAAAGGATTTATAGGAGCACAGAGAAGAGACTGCTCTTTAGCATGCAATTTAAATGCTGTGTAACTTTGCATTTTTAAGGGCTATATTTTGCCCTTAAATAGCTGTGGCTTCCTTTTATTTTAGTGAGAGCTCAAGCATGTATTTGAAGTTGAAATACAATTCTGAGCTTGATCTTGTGTATATGTTGTGAGAATTCCCATCTTACTGGGGCAGCCTAGTGTCAGTGGAGGGAGAGAACATAAACCCCTCACATGAACAGCACCAAATGTCTGAATTTGTCACCTGTCTTAGACAGCATGAGGTGATGGTGGAGATGGGTCATGATACTAGCTCTGTTCAAAAGTGGGTGATGTTTGGTGATGGTGTGGTCAGGTCCTTGTGAGGTTTGTGTCTGCCCCTGTTTTACTGCCTTGAATTCTCCTTCTTGCTTTGGTGGTTTGTGTCCTTGACTTCTGTCTGAGAGAGATTGAGCAACTTCTTGCAATTATAATGCTGTGATGCTTCATCAGTGGTCTGGTGAGGTGCTGCAGAGGCATGAGCTAACCCCTTCTTTGAAGATCAGCTGCGTTATTTTGGGAGGTCCCACCTTTTGTCTGTCTTGTTTGTGCCATGCTCCAAGTTCTTGAGTCCATCTTGGCCAGAGTCCCTGGCACTGCAGTCCAAAGCTTACCCAGAGGTTGCCCTGCTGTACCAGAACTGCACTTGTTTTGATGCTGGCAAGTACGTGGCCAGAGGTGGCAGCTCAGTGCTGCTCATACTGTTATACAGCAAGTCCACTGGAGAGTGTGCTGGTGTTACTCGCTTCTAATCTGTTTTAATTTTTTTTTTTTTTTATCCTGCAGGTGCCTGTATCTACCAAGGCTTGTTGTTTGAGGTAGGTAAGCTTGACCGTTTTATGTGGGGGAAGTGTTAGAACAGGTGCTGTTGAACTTGAGTCTAGTTCCTGATTTTTGTCACCCCTGCAACTGGAATGGCTGATCTTGCAGCAGGTCCCAGAGCTGTGAGCCTTCAGCCTGCTGGAAAACAGCAGTGCGATAAATATTGCCCTTGGAGAGATTAGAAATTTTCCCTGGGCCTTTGAGCCCAATCAGTCTCCTTCTCAGCGCCGATCTGCCTGCTTCTAACTGGGGCTCCTTTGTCCAGTTTGTGAAAAGATGTGAGGTTCTTGGAAGGTTTCAAGGTTCTTGGAAGCCATCCTGAGTCACAAGTGTGTGGTCCTAGGCAGGATAAGAGGTTATGTTTTGTAAAATGACACTGTAATGACAGGGTATGTTCTGTGTTAACTTCCATGAATAATAAAGTATTAATGACAATGATTTAACACCTTTTCCTCTCAGCTGGTTATGGTGAGTACTGTGTACCCTGACTCATCTTTATAAACCCAAAGTATTCTCTTTTGTAGTCTTCCTCTTTGCCTGTACGTTATACATGAACAACTTTGTACAAGGATCACAGTTTTTAACAACTTATAAACAGTGTTTTGCTCTATAACACTTGTCTGCCTTGCTTTGGTACTCCAGACTAAAAGGAAATGCCCAAGCAACGTTACGTTTCTGGAGAGCTTCTGTACCTGCCTCCAGTCCCACAGTGGACCTGCTCAGGGATTTGTTACCGTAGGCTGGGAGGCAGCAGCTGTCGGCAGAAGCCTGGGGTTTTATTTCACTTGGAGCTCTCCAGCAAAGCTGGATAAGTGCTCTGCATGTGTGACACGTGACTGCTGGGTATCTCGGAAATAACTGCTGGCAGGTGGTTCCTTTGGCCTTCTGACATGGACTTGGGGTCTTGGAAGTTTTTCTGCTCCGAGAAGGAAACATAGAGGGGATTGCTGGAGGCGAATGTTTTTGGTGGGTGGCTTGGGAGGAAGCTGAAACAGGCTAAATGTATTCGCTCCTCTTAATAATGGAGCCGTTGGAGCATCCATGTCTTAACAGCAGTTGAGAAGTGTGTCTAGATTCCAGCTTCAGTGAACTGTATGGCAGGTCACTTACTGCTCAGCATTGCAGCTCAGTAAGGGCAGTATCAGAGCTGGAGGGTTAGCAGTTCAGGGGTTTCACCCGTCACTGATTACTACTGGCATGTCAGTCACAGAGTTATTATTTTTTGCCTTTTTGCAGTTTCTTGGTGTTCTGATGGCTTTTTTCCCCTCTGCTCTTTCTTTCACTGCTGCTGTGTGTTTGAAATGCTAGCGCGGGTCTCAGTAATACCTTGCTGCAGCATTTGTACGTGAAGACTGGGATATTCTAGGTTATATGCTTCCTGTGTAAGGCACTTGCTCACAGTATCCTTGATTTTGTCTTTATCTCTGTATTTAGTGAGATTATTGGGGTTTTATTAATAAATTGCTTCTGTAACTGTAGTAGTTTTCATTAGCTGTACAAGAGGGTTGCTCTGCGGTAAAACTCAGAGCAGACACAAAACTGATGCAGGTATACAGCTGGCGTTTATAATCAAGTAAAACTTGAACAGCTCAAGCTTGTCATTCTTGGAACAAGGACCTATCCCGTCTCTTGTCCCTTGTCATGTCTGAAGATACGCCTGCTTTCCTGTCTGAGTGATGTTTGCTGTGCGAACAGGCCCATGCTTGCTTTTCCATGGGTATTTCAGTATTTCTTCCATTTCATATGCACTCATGTAACAACTTTTGATTCCTCTTTGGAATTGAATACAGATCAAAGGACAGGCCCTGTGGCTTCAGCTAGAGATCTCAGAACATGTACTAAATCCACATTGTTTCTGACTCGGATGGGAAAAATACCACATGCAATGTACCAAACCTGTGGGCTAGGTGCATTTTTCCTCTGTGACGCTGCTTCACAGGTTTCTTTGGGTGGTGTTTTTCCCTGAGAAAGCAGGAACTGTGCAGGTAACGGTGGAAATTACAGATGGAAAAGAACCTTTAATAGGACTTGTTTCGTTCTCTGGTTTGTGCCGCACCTGACAGCAGTATTGCAATTGGCTTGGTAAAGCATGGTAGAAATCAAACAGTAGAGATAGCGTATGAGTGATTTCAAGGCAGTTGGTACTTGTGGGTTGGTGGCACGTAGCTGTGATAGGGCTGCAGAGCTTGTGTTGTCTTTGCAGAAGGCTGCTCTCTCAGATCAGTTTTGAAGTGGAAGATGACAAGAAAAGCAATCCTGCCCCGTCATCGTTTCAGTTCCTGCAGGTTCCCTGGCTTAAGAATGAACGTTGCTTTCAAAAAATATGAAATCTGAAGACCCATGTGGGAGACACTCACTCTGTCGAACTCAGTGCTTGTAAAGCATTGGTGCAGCTGTCTGACAAATGAAGATTGGGATCTATTGCCTCATGGCTTTGCTGGTACAATTGTGTTTATTGGGGCTGGGGAGGAGGGTCTTTCTGAATCACCGGTTTGGGATTCTGGAGGTGCAAGCTGAAATGTTGTATCTGTTTTACTGTAGTCTTAATTTTATTTTCTCACTGTCTTCTTTTTTTTTTTAACTTTATCCCGGACCACGAAAAAAAGTAAAAGCCTGTTCTGCCTGTAATCTGTGTCTGTGTGTTGCTGTTTAATCTCTCTGGTAAGACTGGTGGGAGCTGTGTTCACTGGCCTATTTGTCAGGGCTGGTGAGCATTGTGTGGAGCCGGTCGTGTGCCCAGGGTGGTGGTACAAAGCAGTTCTGCTGGTAGTTGCGGCTTTGGGAAATTGCATGTAAATTAACGTGTTCAGTGAAGAAATCTCGGGAGACAAACATGCAAGACAAGGATGCCATCTCTATAGAATCTATCCCGGAGGAGGAATGCGCCTTCTGGGGTGTGTTTGCTTACAAACCATTTACTCACTGAAAAGATGTTATTTCTGAATGACAAGAAGGCATCGGGCCAAACACGGCAACCTCACCTGATGGCTGTCACCTGGAGTGGCAGCATCACTGTATGCCTCTGGCACTAAGAGAGCTGTTTACAACCTCCAACAGTACAAGTAGTTGTAGGTGAGCAGTTACTGGTTATTGTAGGAATGCTGTTTCCTGCAAGTCTTGCCTTACAGCATTTTGCAGGACAAGCGAGACAGCCGACCCGAACTCTGAAGTCACTTGAAGAAGACATGGACCTGTTGGAGCAGGTCCAGAAGAGGCCACAAAAATGATCCAAGAGCTGGATCAGTTCTGCTGTGAGGACAGGCTGAGAGAGTTGGGGTTGTTCAGCCTGGAGAAGAGAAGGCTCTGAGGAGATCTTGCAGCCCCTTCCAGCACCTAAAGGGGCTACAGGAAAGCTGGGGAGGGACTCTTGATCTCAGGGAGTGTGGCAATAGGATGAGGGGTAATGGTTTCAAACTGAAAGAGGGGTGATTTAGACTACATATAAGTAAGAAATTTTTCTTATGCTGAGGGTGGTGAGACAGTGACCCAGGTTGTACAGAGGGATGGTAAATGCCCCATCTCTGGAAACATTCAAGGGTCACATTGGACAGGGCTCTGAGCCCTGCTCTAGTTGAAGATGTTCCTGATCATTGCAGAGGGGTTGGACTAGGTGCCTTTAAAGGCCTTCCAACCCAAACTTTAATATGGTCATATGAGAAATCCTTGGTGCATAAATCAAGCATTGGAGTGAATGCAGCACTGTGGAGTTTTTTGAATTGTTAATGCTGCAAAAGTTCTGCATCTTGCTTGACTGACTAAGCTGCTTGTGTCAGCTTGTGTTCATGTGTTTCCTCTGAGAAAAGCACATCTTTGTTTGATTTCCAGCTGTGCTGAGGAGGTGTGCCTCCCTCTGTCTTCACCTTTGAGGGAGTTTTCAGGCCACACAACCAGTGCAGCCAAGTCCTTTACTTAGCAAAGAAGAAAATACACGTTGCTATTTTTTTTCTCAGCAGGAGGGTAGTGTAGGTGGGGATGAGGAGATATTCATCCCACAAAGAAAGTAGATGTCTGGGGGAGGCATTGATCAAGTCCATGTCGGCATCTTTCTGCCACCTGGCTTGTGCCAAGAAGAGTTTTCAGCTCTGGGAGGAGAGGGGAAGCAAAGGGCTGTGAATTAAGGTGGGAGTTGGTTTAGATTGAAAGTGTGACTTGATAAATGACACTTCATGTCTGGTAGACACTGCAATAAAGAAGGGCAAGTCCAGCTGAGCAGTCTCCAGTAAATTTTTACTTTGGCTGTGTTAAAACATGGACATTGTTGCAACAGCTGCTGGTGATGTACGTAAGGATGAGTTTCTGTACTGGCAGATTCATTTGGAAGCATCAGGAGATCCATACATGGCTTTTTTTAATGCTATAGAGCACCAAACAAGCCAAGCAGCTTTTATTGACAGGAAGTATGTTTTTGATCTTGGAGTTTGAATGAAGATTATGAATGGAATAAAAATCCCTAACTTAATCCGCAGTAAATGGTACTGTATTTGTGCTTTTACCAAAAATTTTGCTTCCCTTTTTCCTTTTGAAACTGCCTGAAAAAAAGATTCAAGTTGATTGAAATGCTTAGTTGACTCAAACATTTTAAAAGAAGAGACTTTGGGCGTAGCAGTCAGTCAAAAGAGCAACATGTTATTTCCAGAAAAGAAAAAAAAATAAATTGTTGTAGTTCTTCAGATAGTTCAGCTTTTCATCTTTTTAATTCTGCTCTGCAATCAGTTCTGATTAACTTGATAACATTTTGCAGTTACATCTGTACATTTTGTTGTCAGAAGTTTAGAGAGTTACATTTTATGCTTTTTTAAATCGGATTTCTGTTTCTGTCTGTAGTTCATGCTGACTCGGAAATGAAAAGGGAAATATAATAAATACAAAATGCCTTTTTTTTCCCCCCAAAAATCTTAAATCTCCCACTCTAGATAGCTTCTATTCTGAATAAATTTAGTGACCATTTAAAATAAACGTCAGCAGATGCAGAGAATTTCTGTGTAGGGAATGCTTCAAATTAGCAATGGAAAAGGAGCTTCACTTTAACTTCTTTGGAAGGATAATAAGTTACTCAGGAAAAATGAGATCAGAATTGAAGATTTCAGTTGAAAGTTTTGCTTGCTAACTTTTACAATGGTCAAAATGTTTTTGTTTCTTTTTTTAAATAATGTGATTTAAATGCCACTCCTTAGCTTGGGGGTACATCATCAGCTCCACCAGGGAACAAAGCTATAAATTTCTGTTTATAACATGCACATAACACTTGGTAGCTATAAACTCTAGTTTACAGCAGCATGAATCTCCCTTCTGTATAATGTTGAAATGAACATTTTACAGAGCACTAGGCTATTACCCATTTTGCAGTGGGGGTTCCTCTTCGAGCAGCCTGCAGTCCTCGCTCTCAGTGCTCCTCTGCCGTCTCCCACACTGACACAAGCAGTAGGGAGCTAATGAGTTATTCGTGTCGGGGCTTGCAAGGTCGAGGTTGCTTTTTCCTGCTGTTGCAGGGTGGATGTATTCTTGTAGCTATGAGTTGACTAATATCCTATATACGATGATCTTTATTTATGGAACAGATAAAATTAGGTGCACTGACTCTCCCAGGACTTCAGAGAATAGCAATGGAGAGACTGGGAGCATTTGGTGCAGTGGGGGCCTGATTCTGCAGTGCTGTTGTGCAGTCTTCTAAGCCTCTTTAGAGCAAGTGCATAGCACTGAATAATTGTTTTTTGTGGTGTGTGTGGCTTAATAGCCAACTTATCCTTGCTTTTGTGGCTATGAATGGAAGCACAAGGTGGTGGAAAATAGATCTCTCAATTTAAATGAATGATATGCAGTTAAGGTTTATTAATAAAATAATGGGATGGTTTTTATGTAGGAAATCCCTTCCGCTTGTGGGTTTCAGAAAGCTGAGATCACCTGAAGATCAAAAATGAAGACAAAAGTGTTTTTTGAATAAAGCATGTGCTGCATGTGTGTTCCTTCTTTGTGTTCCTTGAAAATAACAGTATAATGTAGAGGAATGGGGGTAAGCTCTTTATTTCATGGTACCAGGTAAAAGAAGCTTAGATACAAGGTGAAGATTCTCCGAGGATGAAGTGAATTCTCTTCTCTTAATCAGTAAAGGGTTTTTTTTGTCGACAGAAGCACACATTTTTAATATGTAATAATTCTTCTTTTATGTGTTAGTGGTTCTTGTACAAAAGATTCCTAAATACCATTTTTTGGTCTGAGAAAATGAGCTCTCATTTCTATAAGGAAACACAACACCGTTAGCCTAACTGAGAATTGGTATGTTCTACAATCATATTTCTTTGTTTTGTAGCAGCTTGAAACTTCTTCTGAATACTGAATGATACATAATGAAAACCTCAGAACTTACTCATGTTAGTTGTATATCACATTATAAGGGGCTTGACATAATAGTATATACAGTCAGTACAATTTGCATATCACTGTTTTTTTCAGTTCCTTTTCTGCTTTTACCTCTGAAAAGAAGTAGTGTGGCTCTAACATCCTTACACAACTGTCAGCTCTGTCAAAACTATCCCCACAACTATCAGCTCTATCAAAAACATCTGTAATGAGGAATTACTGAGAGTTGGGTGTTAAAATCTCTTAAAAAGCCAGAAGGATCTGCTTAAGCTATACTCCTACCCTACTATAAGCAGAGGGCAATTGCACTTGAATGTAAAAGTATGGCCCCCATCCAGAGTGATTTGACAGCTCTCTAAACAGTTGCCTTTCACAGGTTTTCATATCTAAGGAGCGCTGTGGGGATATTCACGTATCAGAAATGGACTGTGGCTTTGTCTCTGGAAGGGTAAATGCTGTTCCTTTTACTTGCTGTGTTTGTGTTTCAATAAAGAAAGTGGCAACTGTGAAATTTGCAACGGAAGGGCTGTTCATAACATGAAAGACAAATTCATACAACATAAACTTTGTTCAGCAGCTGCCTGTACAGTGCCTGTAATGGACGCAGAAGGAGATAAACGCATCGGAAGGGGCAGAGGGTGGCTGGGCTGGCACTGCTGCTGGGGCCAGGCGCTTCTACAGCTTGGACCCGTTGTTGGTCTTGCTGAAGCAGCATCTTTCAGCTCCCCCTGTGCTCGGGGCTGGGCAGGAGTTTAGGTTCCCACTGCCCATGTGTCTGGGAGGAGCAAGCTGCATCTGCAGGGCACCCTCTTGGTTTCTCCAGGCACTGCTCTCTCAGAGTAGCAACTTCCCTTTTCATGAAATGCCTAAGCAATGGTGAGGAAGGCTTTTCTACATCAAGCATTGTGCCTTTAACGTTTAACCCAATGCAACAGAAGCACAAAGCTGGTGTCTTTGCTTACCCCGAGGTGATTTATCTGCCATACTTACCTGAGAGTAGGTATTTCACAGCTCTCTCCTCAGTGGGCTGCAAATATTCTAAATTTATCATCCAGTTCCCCCCTTTTCAAGTCTTCTGTGTGTATGTGCACATCTGGGTTTTTTTCCTGGTACACTTGCTGGTCACAAATTGGTTTTCCCACTGTGTAAATGGGATCTCATATTCTAGCAGTCCTGGGCCCAGCAGTAGAGTCGTGGTCCTCGTCAGTTGTCTGTGCATGTTTAAGAACAGCCTTTGGCCCTGGGTTTGAACCTGTGGGGTGCTTTTTCTGAACATTCAGGCATACCTGGTGTTTGTGGCAGAAGGAGAGCTTGAAACAGCTCTTCTTTAATTTAGGTAGCACAAAAGAAACATGGACAAGTTAGTGAACTAGAAGAGACAATTCTCTGGGTTGTGGGGCTTTTGAGCTTTAATCAGAGACAGGGCTGGCCACACTGACTTTCTGTAGCCTGTGGGGTTTTTTCCTGGGAAGTGTGAGTGGCTGCTGCCTGTACTATTCTGCTTCAAGGGGTCTTTCCATCCTCTGCCCTGGCTGGTGAAGGAGTCATTCTTTAATATCTACTGTGTCGTGGGAGGTGATCTGGCATCAGTCTTATTTGGAGATCAGGGTCTTTACAAGAGCTGCCCTGTTCCACATTTTCCATTTCAGTGATCTTCCTAGATGGTAACTGTTCATCCGCAAACACTGACTTAAGTAGATGATTAACATTTAATAACACAGTAACAGGAGCTATGTGCCAGAGCCTTGGCAGGAGATGTTGGGTTTCTCATGGATTCGTTCTCCAGGACAACAATTTAACAATTACCCAGCATTTACAAATTTTGTCTTCTATCTTTCTGGATGCATTTGAAGAGCCTTGTTTAGGAAGCAACGTCTTGTAATTTGTCATTTACTTTTCCTTTTTAAATTCCCAGCATGAAAAATTCCTTTTTCTTTTGCTAGGTCACTTCCTCATTCCTTCCCTCTCCTCAACCCTATTAAAACCTTGACCAGGTTTCCTGTTTGGGTTTTCTCTTTAGAGTAGGGGTTGTGATGTCTAGTTAATTGGTAAGAGAAATGATAGAAATCAGGTTTGGCCGGTGGAAAAAAACCTATAATGCATTAAAAGTTGAGACCCTTGGAAAGTGCAAAATAATGCAGCTATAGAAAGATCTCAGCTTACATTACCTGGGGACCTGCCTCAAATGTAGTTTCTCACTGGGCTGAAATTGGCAACAAACCATTGTCATACTGGTTTGAGTGCCTGACCTGAGCCTTGCATTGAAAACTTTCCTGTTCTTGGTTTGGGAGTGCAGGTGCCAGCTTTGGAGATGAAAGCAGTGTCCCACAGCTGATTAAGTGTTGGGAGACAATAAAATAGCTATCTCTGTAGCAGGTTATTTGATAAAAGCGGAAATGGAAAATGGTACTCATGAAATCTGTAGATTCTGCTGGTGCTTATGAAAACAGAAGCCAACACTGTTCTTTGTGGAGCAGTGAAGTAGGTCTGCAGTTGAGGTGAGAAGCAGTTGTGTTATCTAGGGCTGGGTTTATGTGCACATACATGTATGGGACTTGGGTCTTGGGGTCCCATACATGGTACTTGGTCCCTTTATCTCTGAGGGCTTTCGCTTGTAGCTGGGCAGCAGCAGATCTGCGCGCTGCAAGCAGGAGAGGCAAGAGGGTGTTGGGGTTGGAAGTCACAGCCTGCTTTTCCAGAAGGCATTTCACTGTATCTGCCTGTGCCAAACGTGACTTTAGTTTTGAACTTTGAACTTGAAGTTTGAACTATCAGCCTTTTCTTTTCATCTTTCTTGCTTGAGTCAGAAATGACAGCTCACCTGAAAACTGATTTTCCCTCTCTTCAGCACAATAATTCAAAGCCGTGGAAATGACCCGGTGGGGTGCAGTTCTGGAGACGGTCATTTTACCATTTTTATGGGGTACTTAAAAATCTGTAATCATATTCCAGGACCATAATGTTAATGTTCATCAGATGACTTTTAAAGGTATTAAACTGATCAAGAAAGTCGATATTGTTTTAATTATCCCCAGACAATGTTTTACAGAAGTGGTGTTTACATTCTGAATATACGTGTACGTCAATAGCTTTAGGAGAGAGAAAATGAAGACAGAAGGCTGGAGAAAAAAAGTCAGGAGGATTTGTGGTTCCTGTTTTATGTTAGGAAAGAAACAAAAAGGTCGTGTATTGGAAACAAATTTGAAAGCGAGCTGTCATGAAAGGAGCCCCCTGAAGGTGGTTTAAGCTGACTTGCTTGTAGCTGGAAGATGGAGAGGGATGTAACCTCCGGCTAGAGGTGCAAGAGCAAGTCTGTTTTCAGCCTCACTTTTCTACTAGCACCCACCCACCCACCCACGCTTGCCAGTCCCCTTGAGGCAGCAGTTGCTTTGCATATGTCTTTCTCCTTGGAGCACGGGATAGAGGATTGTTGCGTTACTGCGACTGCAGCATATGCTGCGATGACAAGGAGGTACATCCTGCCTCAGCAGATGGTAGGGAGAGGTTTACCGCTCCCTGAACGAAGAAAGGAGTTTTGTCTGGCAGTTTCTGTGCTTTGAGAACTGATCGCTTTCAGCAAAAGAACTTGAGATGTTTGCTTTCTTTATTTGCTGTGGCTCACTGGAGCAAGTGATTGCCCTAATACGTGTGTCTGAGATGTTCTTTCAACTTCCTAAATACACATAGATTCTCTCAATGTATCACTCTGTACAGGTGTGGGCAAGTCTCATTGAAGGCTATTGTGATCTGGGAACTCGGGCTGTTTGCTTCTGATGTTGGTTTTCTCCTGGAGGGGGGCTGCCCAGACATCACATCTGAAGAAGATACTGTAAACATCAATGAGGTTTTCCAGGGGGTTTTCCCACCTGGTGTCTTCTAGTGGAGAAGCAAACTTGGACTGTTTCATTTCATCTAAGAGGTAAAACCGCAAAGGATGTGAAGAGGAAAATAGCTCTAACACCGGTTTTGTGGGAGACAAGACTGTATTCTAATGCGGTAACAGCAACATCACACCTCCTTCTTCTGCTGTCACCTGAGTGCTCGATGGCGCTGATCCAGTGTGTTACTTAGCTTCTGCGGGCAGTTGAAATTCCACCCTAACAGCTGCTTTCTGCAGGGTACCTTAAAAGATAAACGTGGAATTTCTTTGCATCCTAAGAGTGCATCTTTTTTTTGGCAGTTCTGGATTCTGTCAGTGCTTTTAATTTCTGTTGCAATACTAGTTATCAGGGGCTTATATTGCAACTGAGAAAGTTTTCTTTGAGATGACATTGGGCATCTTGTGGAGGAATTTTGTAGTTTGAAAAATAATTGGCCCTGGATATGACTGCCAAGAACTAACAGAACTTTGCTGTACATTTTTGATGACCCCCAAATAACTTTCGGATTGAATTTGTAAGATAACTGAGGAAAGTGGATCCCCAGCTCTTCATGGCATTGACTGGAAATGGGATACTTTCTTCTAGTAAGGGTATAGGAAAATCCTAGTCTTAATTTTTAGATAGAAACATTGAAGCTACTAGTGTGTATCAGCAAGAAACTGTCTCCCTCTATAGAGAAGAACAAACCTGAACCAAGCTGGTTTTGTTTAGAAACGGAAAAGAAACTGTTAGTACAGACTGAATTTCTTCTGTCCTTCCCATATAAACAGCTGTCTCATTGCGGTACGGTGTCAGCTGACACAAAAATGAGTCAGGACAAATGAAACAGCCTGATTTAGATGGGCCTATGTAACACAAAATGACACCAAATATATAAAAGATAGTTTGGATGTGATCTTTGCAACTGGCACGCAAAACACCAGATAAGTCTATTAAGGTGGAGTTTTGTAGCTGAATAGTTGTGTAGGCAGCAAAAAAGGGCCTTTAGTATTGAAAACCAGGATTTGGCGCTCTCTGGTTCGGGGGTCAAAGCAGAACTACTTGAACTTACAAAGCCTAGGAATGTTTGTCCTGTGTCCTATTCCTTTAGGTGTGCTTTCAGGGAGAAAACTGCAAGAAATGGCAAAAGCTGTGGAGAAAGACTGCCGATAGAGGAATTTGCTGCTCCTACATGCCAGAGAGCTGATCGGAGAGGCAGCTTTGCTGTGTACTAGTACCAGGCTACACTTGCATGTTTGCCAGCCCAGGATGTGTTTGAGACCTTGTTCTTCATCCTCAAAACGTCTTGGGTGAAGAAATTATGAGGAACTGGTGCATGCCTGCTCAGTCATTTGAAATTGACCACTAGTACTTTAATGAATCATAAACCTTAGGCAAAATTACACTACTCTCTCTGGACAGTGGTCCCACATGGAATTTTTTGTTTTCCAGATTATTTCATGTGTTTCTTTTTCCTTTTTTTTTTTCACTTGAACAACTCATGTCCCCATCAGAAATGCCAGTATGAAACCCCCTTACCGTTATGGTTGTTGCACAGGTTTGTTAACTTAATTCATTCAAAGTTATCTAGCGTAAATCATTCCCTGATCCTTTTCAGTAAAGATTAGCTCTCCAGTGTTGCTATTGTAACTCCTGAATTTCAAAAGGAGCCTAAGATATACCATGGTGCTTTCAGAAGAACATATAATAGATGGAAAAAATCCCAAATATGAAGCTCTGTCAGATGGGTGCGTTGATTTTTATATCACTGCTCAGATTTGTCAGCCTTGAAAGCAGCTGTAAAGAGGGCCACATGATGCTTTGATGCTTTGAAGTTTATGATGCTAGGATGTATATATTTCTGCCATGCATATTAAATAGCTTCTAGTGGGAATACATATAACAGACTTCCATTGGAAGACCACTGTAATTCTCCTACTACTGTGATTTATTGTTGAGCTGTAGATTAAGGAGACCTGTTAGGATAAAATACTTGGTACTTACTTGATTTTGTAATCATTATAGTTCAGAATCATTCAGTAATGAATTGTGTAAGTAACTTTGTGAGCTCAGCATCAGAAGTATCTTTATATTACCAGCTGGAATATAACAGCTAAGGGAGAGTC
The DNA here is from genome assembly GCA_028565335.1 of Limnodromus scolopaceus. Lineage (NCBI taxonomy): Eukaryota > Metazoa > Chordata > Aves > Charadriiformes > Scolopacidae > Limnodromus > Limnodromus scolopaceus. Next base: position 2,591,464 of record JAOXNO010000033.1, read on the forward strand.
CTAGGCATTTTCAGACAGCCTTAACTGTGTGTCTGAGGATCAGTGAAAGGAAAAATGCTCTCCCTCCTCCCCCAAATAATAAATCCTGAGCATAATTTCTTCCTGTATTAATTTGAAGAATTTTAAGCCAGATGTTTCATGACTCAAAAAAATTAAGTTTCAGAAATTGCTTCCAGTGTGCTTTATGGAGATCAAAATTAAATTCTTTGCAGGCTCAAAATTGAGAAATTTTAATTTAAGTTTCATACTTAGCATAAATTGTCAGTGACATCCACAGGAGGTGAGAGTTAGGGTCTTGCAGTGAGATGACAACGATGAGAAATTTTGGATCTTGCAGCTATATACATACCATTTTATTTATCTCAGTTATCAATCTAGAAATCTTATTTCTAATGAGAATGTAGTCTTCCTGAAAACTTTAACCTTTTCATTTCCTGGCAATTCATCTGTTTTCCTACATTAATAGATTTGGACATAGTTATGGGGGAATAAATTGCTTTTGGGTGCTTAGCCAGCACAAAGACCAATATGCTGTAAGACAAGTCTTCTCTTGAGGTTCATGGATATTCATATTTTCAGAGGAAATACACAGTCAGTTGTTTAGTTAGGAACTTGAAAACCTGCACTGATTTAGACAAAGTTGTCATTACTGACACACTAATAGCCAGTTCTGAGTTAGTGGATGCAGTAAATCCTTTTATGCATTGAGCCTGGTTTCAGGTGAAAACACGAGCAAACTTGTTAGCAATTTCTTTCCCACATGTTTTTGCAGTTTTATAGATTCTTCTATATATTTAAAAAGCCTGATTTTCTTGAGTATTTAGGGAATTAATTTATAGTTAAATTCTCAATATTACACAGTAAAAGTAACTTGTTACATTTTTATTCCAGTGGATTGTTTTTTTTGTTTTAAAGAATCAAAATTTTAGAAGTGTTCCATTTTGAAAACCTAGGTTTGTTTTTAAATTGGAGGTGCTTAAGAATTGCATCTGCTCCTTCCTATCTCAGTTTCTCAGTGAAGCTGGGGGATCATATTGCTTAGGGAAAGAGAGCCTAAAAGTGCCTCAGTCTACTGTTGTGGGGAAACAAAAATCAATTACGTGCTTCCATTGAGTGACCGAAGGAGTAATTCTTCTTCTGTGTTTTATATAAAACAAAGATTCCCAGAATGAAACAATAAACTTAATGAAAATGTGTTTAAAATTTAATGAAATGCTTAGGACAAAACAAAATCTAATTATGTTACTTTCAAAGACATCTGGAGAGATCAAGTTAGATAAAATGGAACTAACTGAGATACAGTCACATATAAATTGAGCAGAATTTAACTTTGCCTTACCTTGGCAAATCAAGTGAAATCTCTTTACGGGCTTATTACGGCCAAAGCTTGGTAGCAGACCAGAGAAAAACTGAGCTGCAGCATTACAGGGCAAGAGAGACTTCCATGGTCCATAACGTGCTCCCGCTGCCCGTGAGCACTCTGTGTGTTCAACGCGTGTGACTCGTCCGTCATCACAAGCGGGCTGTGTTTGCGCTAGGGAAACCCAGTGCTGGCAGGCTGATTTAGTGAGGAATCTTACGTTACAGACTTCCTTTTGAGAATGTAAACATTATCAGGAACATCTTGGCTTTTCTGCTAGAAATTACAGGCAGAGCATTGAAAGGGATAGTAAGGCATTGCGCTGGAAGCACGGTTAAAGCGTGCTGTAGCACAAGGAGCTGCGTTTTGCCTTGACAGGTTTTTAAATGGGAGGGTATTCCCACTTCCTGTAAGAGGGAAGATGTGTGTTGGAGAGCTGCAGACCTTTGTCTCTTCTGTATTGGTGCTGTGTTTCATCAACAATATGTTCCAGGCTTGAATACTGTGTCCTGGTACAGGTCTACACCTCTTCTGGCTTAAGCAGAATGTTGTCATCATAGTCCTGTTAATATTGGGCAAGTTGAAGGTGACACTATGGTGCATAAAGTGGAGGTTCCCAGTCAAGACCCTGTTTGTAGCCCTAAGAACGTGGACATAAGCCCTGTTATCTAATGGTAGTACATCTTGCAACTGCAAAAGTTTGGGCATGACTGCAGTGTAGTGTTTTGTCATATTTTTTAAAAATACTGTAATTTTACTTCCTAAGAGGTTTTTGCATGCTTGAGTGTAATCCAATGAGTGATCCTATGTATGTGATGTGTGATTATCATGGGTATGACCTCGTTTTACCTTGCCAGCTGAGACACGTTGGCATGGTAAAAAGTAGAATTCAGTTTAAAATAATTTACCACTGTTTTTTTCTGTCTGGTCCATTAATACTTTGACTCTTCCGAGCAAACTTAATTAAGGCAACACTGATCCTCCCGTTGATTTTGGAAGATGACATGGCCTAACAACCCCGTGTCTGTCCTGCTTTGGTATTGTGGAACTTAGGGTTTCTCTTAGTACTTCTTAGCAACAGCCTGCCCCATAAGGTCATGGGATCCTTTTCGGTAAGTTTCAGAAGGATTTGCTGGCTGTAGAAGAGTGGTGAGACCTCTGGAGCTCCTCACGCTTTGGAGAGGAGTGTGCTGGAGTTACCACAGATACTTCATCTCCTCTGACCTGCACTTATTGCAATGCATAAATATCTTTTCGTGGGGGAAGATCTAAGCTCACAAGATGTAAGAGTGTCAATTCTTCTTCCTTCAGGCAGAGAAATATCTGTGAGATCAGAGGCAAGCCCCTTGAAATCCTTAGGAAAAGGCATCATCCATGATATTTTGCATCCTAGGATTGGGCTACGCAGTTAAGCTGCTTTTCTTGCTATGATTAGAATTCTATGCGGTGTTCAGTTATCCACTTGACATGACATTTCTGGCTAGAAAGAGTTGGATGCGGGGACCTGGTGTGTCATGCTGTATGTACCTGTCCAGGCTGTCCAAAGCATTGATTTGTATTATGAAGCATTTTTTAATTATTATTCTGATGTTGAGTTCCCTAATAAAAATAGGAAGTATTAGTATAAAAAATAAATTGGGAATGATGCTTTGCTGGGCTTCCACTGCTTATCAGCAAGGTATCAGAAGCAGCGCTTGATGCTTTTGAGCATGTGGCTTTGTTAAGAATATGCAAGATGCCGGCAGCTCCGACATAGAAAGCAGACTCAGCCTGTCTGTTATTAGGCTTGTTTCAATTTAGAAGCTTAACAATTCTTTGATAGGTAAAGTGTGGTTTATTAAACCCTTTTCTAATATTAAAATCTAGCACAATGGACCACAGCAGTTTGTTAATATATGATAATTTCCTTCCTTTTAGTCTTGTATTTGGATATGTATTTTGTTTTGCAGGTACCAACAAGGGGGCTGATCTCATCTTCAAGGTCATACCTTTTACTCAGTGTCCTGTTTACACAGATACCTTCTTTAGCCTCTACAAATAGCTGATAAATCCACATGTTCAGACTGCGAAGATGATAATTTCTCATATGGCAGCTTCAATAAGTAACCTTCTTGTTAAAATCAGCAGTAGTGCTGTCTATGTAAGGGCTGCAGTGAGATCTCTATACTTAACATTGTCAGCGCATTCTGTATGATGCCAGCATGTTTTTAACCTTACTGAAGTCATTTCATGCTTCTGTAATTCATTGGCTTTTTAGTGTATTTATAGAAGCGACTTTTTCAAGCACTGCAGTGAAATGATGAGAGCATCTGGTTAAATCCATCACATCTTGTAGAACAACCTCTTAATGGTTACTCTCAGTTAGATGAAATAGGAAAAAATAACCATGGTAATTGAGCCTTTCCCCCTTTAGATGGTTACACCAATATTTTAAAGGCTTTAGATATTTAATATAATGAGAGTGCTGTAAGTGTCACCCCAGTGCTTTTCTGTGATGGAAACTGCATAAGTTAGCTATGGGAGCTCTAAAAACAGAGACATGATTCAGCTTACACTTAGTTCCAGGGAGCTCTGCTTATAACCTCTCGTTCTACCTCTATGCTAAGCTGAGAGTTGGCGAAGGATTTCATTCCCTCCTGGCTACGTTATGTATCTTCCTTCTCCTGCCGCAGCTGAGAATGCGTTGGTGTTGGCTTCACATTGCAGAACTTGCTTCCTCACAGGGAAATCCCTGAGTTTAGTGGTGGCTGATTCACTGGGAATGTGGCCTTTCCCGTTATCCCTGACCAGGAGTTCCCAAATACTTACATTGTAGGTTTTCTGTTTCTTATGGCTGTTGCAGTGACTTGAGGCTGGGACTGCATCATGGACCAGAGAGAGGAGGACGTCTGAGGGAGCACGGTCCTTTCCTACTGTTGCTACACCTACGGCAGGTAGCCTGTGGTGGGGTAGTGCTACCACATAAGGGTGTAATTTTTAAGGATCTAATTTGTAAATCCCTGTAAAGATATAACTCGTCTGGTGCAGGTCTGGGTGCCAAACAGCTTTGTAGTCTTGTGTGCAGGGGATGCTGTCTGGTATTCACACTCCCAGCAATATGGAAGCGGTCTATTTTTGTTACAGGCTTACCCTGACCCTTGACTGCAAGATGATGTGGAAGCGAGAAAGCTGTGATTTGTTGACATTCATATTTGGAAACCTCCCTGAGACGGTGTTGACAGCAGCATCTGTCTGGAGTGACAGAGCGGGGTTGTGTGAGGATTGCTGGGCAGGTCAGAAAGCTGAGAAATACCCGCCCTGTGCTGGCATGGAGAGTTGATCTCTCTCTTAATCTTTCAGTCTCTGGAAAGTGATGCCGGAGCGATTTAAATGGTGATTGTAGACTTGCCAGTTTGCAGGGTTGCGGAGAAACTGGAGGTGAGGCCAGAGCTGCTTATGGAAACGGGCTCAGCATGTTCCTATTTGGGGAGCCCACATTACTGTACTCTTCAGCTTTGGAGGGCTGGGTCCTCAGCTACTGTAAATGCCTGTAGCTGCTTTCATGTCAGTGGAGCTGGGCATTTTACCAGCTGAGCATTTGACCCTAGCGCTGGCAGTCACCCTTCAAGGCACTGAGCTTATTTAATACATGAAGCAAGGCTACAAAATGGCAGCTGGTTTACCAGCTGGTGTTTTCTAAAGAGATCATGGATTTACCTTTTAATTTTATTTATGAGAGATTTGCAGTAAGCAGTAAACCACTACTCTGTCTCTTGTTCTTCCCTCATCTTGGCCCTACACATGAAGTTTCAGCTTCTTTTAAAGAAATGATTTAGCATTGGATACGAGCAAGTGGTTGTAGAGGAAGCTGGCTTTGGGGAATGTGTTAAAACAGATGTGCTGATGGTGGAATTGTGATATCCTTCGCTTGGCCATCTTCAGACACCCTAACCCTCTCCTACCACTGTTGGGAATGGCAGTTCCCTGTGTTATTCTTGTGCTTATTAACCATTTTTGTGGGCTGAAGTGAGAGGTGGTGAGGAGGTTGTTTAGGATTCTTGGGGATTTTGGGGGTGTATGTGTCCCCAGATCAATTACAAGTATGCTTGCAGAATACAGTCTTATTTGGAGGCTACCAGACTGACCAGTCTGTGAGATCTGCCCGAGTGTGTAGCTGGTGGGAGGGAAGAGAGAAGTTACTCATTAATTTGTTCCCTCTCTGTGCTGTTTGCTGTCCCTGTGCATATGTAGATATCTCCTCTTTAGAGATAGCTTGATGGGTAGGTTTGGGCCAGCTTGTTATTTTCTTAAACCAGTCTGTGCTGTGTTTCTTCTGTGTGTCATGAAGAAGTCCCTCTCTTGGAGTAATGCTTCATTATGCCAGCTTCTAAATACAAAAATGATTGTTAAGTGGGTTTTAATAGACTAATGAGCAAAGCATAAAGCTCATGTCCTCTGGGCTTTTGTAGGCATTGCGTGGTATTCGGGATGTCTGAAGGCCTGAGGTTAAGCCAGATGCAGCAACATAGACACTTGTGTTAGGTTAGGGGTGTTGGGGATTGTGTGTAGATGGAGAGTTGTGGGCTGGATTCCCTCGAGAGATGCTTCTTGGTGTTACCCCTCTACCTCTTACAGTATCATCTGTGAGCTGCTGGTGTATGTTGAGATCTGAGTTACTCCATACTCTGTATTAACACTGGAGCTGGTGGTGTGTGCTGGGCAGCATGCTCTGGCATCCCAAGGCTGTAGCCCAGGCTGGAGTAGGCGACCCCTTGGAGCAGAGATGTTGGGTGGTTTGATAGGCCCTCCCTTCACCCGCTTCTGTGTCCTCAGCATGGAGGACATGCATGGACAGACATGGAGTCTGTCTCCTCCTGGGGTTCTTGTCACTGTGTGAATTTGACAGAAAGGGCTGTATTTTGTGCTCTGTGCATATTTCTGCAGTAGTTTCTGTGAGATTACTTTTACTCTAATCAAACATGATTATCCTTGCCTTCCTAGGCACTTTGAGTGTTGGAAATCCATCCGTGCTTTGCCTCTGGCTTCCCTAGAAACAGCTCCTGGCTCTGCTTTGTGTTCATGTCTCTGTTTCCTGGCAAGGCAGTTGCTGTGACTGCTGAGAAGTCAAATGAGGTCTTTTATTGTGGTTTATTTTTTTCTTGGCACAGTCAGTTTGGTCACTAGGAAGGTGATGATCCCCATGTGTCTGAAGGAATTGGAAGACGGTGTTTTAGGAGTCCAAAGAAAACTGCCCTCCCCTTCATTTCCCTTTTCTCTTAATCATCATTTTATATAGACTTCCAGAGGATTTTCTAATGAGCTTTTAGCCTCCTTGTGTTCCAGTTGGCTAGTTTATTGACTATGTTGTCCATATGTCAACCTTGAAATGAAAGCAATACGGCGTAACTGGTGTGCTGGAGTCTTTTGCTATCCTTAACACAGAAGCGAAAGTAAAAATTTATCAGTGACAAGGTTTCTTTACAGGGAGGTTCCTGGGATCCTTCCTTTTTCCCATTCGCTTTCTCCTAGTGTTTTCCCTGGCTTTTTCATATGAGCATGTATATGAATAAATAAAAGTACCTGCAGGCATAGTACTTTTTTTTTGCATAGTACTTTTAAAGAGCTACGCTTAGAGGAGCCTGTTTGCAATTTTATCAGATTTTGTTACAGACTTCGGGAAGGAAAGAGCGTCTCCACTCTTACCAGTGGACTTTACACACTCGGTGGAGGCCAGAGTTTAAATCCTGGAGACAGATCAACAAAAGGGCAGTGTAGTAGTATTTGTTCTGAGTTCCTCTAAGAAGGGTACCTGTGTTAGGAGGAGTTCATTTGCAGAGTCACAAGTATTTTCTGTGCATCGATGCTGAAACGCCGTCTCAGTGAGCTGATATGCAGTTGTCTTTCAAACATCCATTACATGATTGAAAAAAAACACCATTAAGCTGAATTGCCTGCCAACCAAAACTGTGCAATGTGGTTCTTGTCACAAGGTGCTAGCACACCTGGGAATTCAAAAGCACCAAAGATGATCTTTATTCCCAGAGCCCTTTGTTGCAGTACAGAATTAATTCTGAGATGAGCCCTGTCAGAGGGAAGGAGCTGTGACAGTCAGCTTCAGGTAAGCTTTTTGACAGGACATCATCTGCAAAAACTACTGCAGCGTCTGGAATCCATCAGTTAGCAGGGGACCCTGAACATTCTGAAGACCAAATGTGTAGGTACTGGATCTAATCCAGCTTTTATTTGATGGTTCTGAGAAGTATTTTGACTGCATGAAGCTGTTCTGCAGCACCTCATTGAGGCCTGTGTGTCACTTAAGTCCCGACCCCTGTTCTGCAGATGTGAAGGGAACTGAAAGGTTTCTTGTCCCCTGGGCTCCTGGTGTGTCTCCCAGCTGGGTGGGTCTGCTGTGAACAAAACCCAGGGCTGAGGGATATCCACAACAGCTGACTTATGTAGGGTTAAGCACGTACCCCGAACCTTTGAAGTGGTAAAAGCAGGTGTGTGTATCATGTGCCAGGTTTTTGAGAAAGGTGTGTGTACACTTTTAGAAAAACAACTTGGAAGCTGATCAGAAATGTGGTTGGTTGTATTTTTGTGCCCTTAGGTTTACTGGAGTTTTGTTTTCTGCCAGATGTTTTGCTGAGCTTGTTTGGTGTGCACAAAATCTGAAATGTGATTGTAGGTAAACACGGGATTTTGGGTAGTTCCTTGGAATAACATTTAAAAAAGACCCAAACCAAACCCTACATTTTTCAGTCCAAAACCTACCCTAATTTTTCAGTCCAAATAAGAAGAGATTGTGCATAAAGGTTTTTGTTTGTTTTTAAAATGTTTCTTATTGGAAAGTTTTTGATTCAGTATTTAGACCAGCTCTGGTAAACATGTCACCTTTGCTGGGGCTGTAGAGGAAGGCACTCCGGAGAGAAGCAATCACTTCTGCTGGCGCCTTGGCTCTGTCACTGACACCCCCCGTCAATAGCTGAGCAAAGTCCTACTCCTCTCCCAGTTGAACTGGCCTTCTTTCTCTCAGCTTTAGGTTATCTCTGCCACAGTCACATGAACTGGTACTTGCTTTTTGTGCAGAGCACTTGGGCTGAGGGGACCCTGAGCCCGTTGGGGTCTCTCAAACTCTGCAACACACATAATAGTTATTAGTAAAAATTGCTGAGGACATTGCTGTAAGCAGAGATGCTTAATTTTGTTATTCTCACTTTGAAAATTTTATCAGAGCTGAGGTCTTCTTGCACATTTCTTTTTACCTCTGTCTTAGTTTTTTCAGACCAGTAAACATGTTTATTTTTTTCCCCTTTTTTTTCGCTCCTGTCCCTCTGTGACAGGAAAGACCAAGGTACTGATCTGGCAAAGCCCCTTACTCAGTTGTCTGCCAGTGTTTCAGCGTCTTGCAGTGGTTTCAGAGGGCAGTAATTGCCCCTTTCTAATGTGTGTAGAGGGAGACCAGCTCCTCTGTTTAGAAATGACTGTAAATGGAAGCAGCTTGTCTCTCAGCCTTCACGTGTCATTCGCATTAAGCATTTGTCCAGTGGGGGATCATTTGCTAGCCCCGAGGAAAGGAAATCTAATTTGTTCAAGCCAACAAGCTATGGAGAGGTTCAAAAGCTTAGAGGTTGCTCCTCATTGTTTGTCTGAACCAAATTTGTGAACTAGAAATGCAAAGCTGGATTTGCTTTGGAAAGGAGTGATTTATTTTGTGGATTCAATAAACTTGTTTGCACGGCTGCTTTGGACGTGCATAATAGTTTGTCTTGGGAACCTACCACAAAAGCATTCATTTCTCCTTATCTTGCACCAGAGGCCAGGGCCAGTTGCACATTTTTGTTCCTGTTGCCAAAGAACTGGCTGCAGGCAGAGATGAATTAGAGGAGAAAAGTTCGGGATCTTCAGGTATTCAGCATTTGACCTGTTTCCTACCTGGTCACGCTTCCCTTTTCTCAAAGAACAAACTTCTCCAGCTTCTTTCCATTAATTTATTCCCCAGTGAAAGAAGGTAATGCACTTCAGGGACACTTTAATTTTCATTTCTTTTATTGTTTAAGAAGTTCAAGTGTGCTGCTAAAAAAAGTGGCTGCAAACATGGCCTTGATAAATTTGGCCGTAAGATACAGGAGAGGGCAGATTTGAGAAATCCAGTTTTTGTGTGCTTTCTTGTTTAAGATGTCTTTGGATGACCTGTTTAAGAAGCCAGACTAACACAAGATTAGCATGGTTTCTGACAGATGGATTAAAATCTAGTAAAATGGTCTAAAAGAACTGTTCCTTGCCTGAACTGTGCAGTTCACCTGCCCAGTCAGCCCCACAGAGCTTAGTGGCTACAGAGGGAATAGAAATTCTTACAAATAAAACTCTTCTGTCCATAAGAAAATGGAGTAGCCAGAAAAATGAAAGCTAGATAAATTCAGTTTAGGAATTAGGTAGATTTTTACTGTGAAGATAAGGAATCATTGAAACAGTTTCCTGAGGCGTGCTATGAATTATGCTGTATCACTAGAAATCTTTAAATCATGGTTGGCTTTTTGCCCTTAAAGTTATGGTATGCTTAAATTGCAGCCTTTGGAACCGAATCAGGAGTTCATTTATTCAGTCAACTAGCACAGGTCTCCTTGCGTTAAAAAACAGCCAAGCTCCATTTCGGTATGAAATCTGTGAAGTTACAGTAGCAGACAGACAGTGTCATGAAGAAGGTGTAGTATTCATCTCACCTGCTTTTAATGTCACACTGAAGGTGAGGTTGAAGCACCATAATTTTGTCTCTTTACTTCACTAATACTCCTGTGCATGTTACTAGAAGGTAAATCCCACACCTGTTCCAGCATTAAAGGCTGTGTCTCGATTGCATGTAACTCTTGCTGAAGAATCCGCGTGAAAAAATATACAGAAATGGTTTGCAAACATTCATGGTCACATCGTTTGTGTGCTTCTCAATTTCTTGCTCTGGGAAAAGGGAGGGGAAAGAAAAAAGAAAGAAAAGAGGGAAAGGACTCCTTCCCGCCTGCCGTTCTTGGTAACACCCAGCTTGTTTACAACCTTTTCCTGTGGGTCGTGTTCTCCACTGGCTGATGTGACTGGCCAAATGGATGCAGAAGAAGATGGTATAAAAATGATGCGAGATCAGAATTATGGAACTTATAAAGCGTGTACCACATTAGAAACACAGCTTGCAGTAACAAGCTGTGCAGCGTTCTAGCTCCTGGGAGGATTAATTACAGATGGTAGCTGTGATGGCTAAATCAAGTACCTATAATGTTGTGTAAACTTCATTAAACAAACTCAGTAGCAGTGCTGTAATCTATGAGAAGTGGGATAGGATGACGAGGGTAGAAAAGGAAAATACTCTGTAGGAAGTTTAAAAAAATCTTCAGTGTCTAAATCTGCTGAAGCAATTTCTTCTACCTCTTATGCTTTAATGGTAGAATTTTAAACCACAAGCTTTTAAACTTCTTATCTAGTAAAGCCCTGGTAGCCTGAATTAATAACAACTTTCTGCTAATGTCTGCTGAGTTCCTCTTAGTCAGCCACTCCTGTTTTATCTGATAGGCTTAATCCTTCCTGATATTCTGCAACCACATGTTTTTGATCAATTCTTTCTTGCTTGTGGAAATCTGGGAGGAAAGAGCACAGAGGATCAATTTCATTGCTGCTGCTATGGTTGATTATGGTACAGACTTTGTAGGAGGCTTTGATTCTAACTTTGGCTGCAAGTTTATATTTTAATCTAGAAGTTAAGCATTTCTATATGTTGATATCATAAGTGATATTTTCTAATTTAAAAAAAAGTCCAACAAATGCAAGTTCACCATGTGCCAGCTGTCACCAGGAACGTGAAGTTGTCGTTTAATATTGCACCACATCGTAGGTAGCTCTGTGCTGCTACATTTTCTCCTGCTTCCCTCAAGGACAGAAGGCTGAATCAGGGAAAAGCGAGTAATTCTCTGCTGATTTAGCAAGTTGAATCTGCTCAGCAGAGGATCCCGCGAATGGCAGCGCTGGGAATGGGAAGCAGGGCATGAAGGAGGACTGGTCAGGGGAGAGAGTTCACAGTAGAGGCCACAGTTGGATTAGTCCATCTGTAACTCATAATTTCACCCTTAGCAACTCAGTTATTGCAGTAGAGAGGAATTTAAAGGTGAATTAAATTAACTGAGCTTTTACTTTCCGGACAGGGAGAATTAACTGAGGAGGAAAAATCAAGCTTCTACTTTGAAGCACTTCTGCTTTTAGTATGCCATGTCTTGGTGGCCAGTGTAAAATGTTGTTTAATTCAGGTGTTTCTTTGGAATTGAAAAGTTGAGGTTGTATTAGACATTTTTGACTATGTACACTCACAGCTGTGTCCCTTTGCCTGGCTGAAGAATAAAGCAGGTAGTAGCTTGTCCTTAAAGAAATTACAGTATATCTAATACCCAAGGGAGTATTTTTTTTTTCCCTCAAAATAACCCTACCGTCTCTCCGTCTTCTGTCAAATCCTTGTCTATGAACAGTTGCTTTAGTGGTGACTTGTGTAGCTCTTTCAAAGTGGGGAGGCTAAAGCTGGGCTGAGGATTTAGTGATCCCGATTGTGTTGTGATTCTTTTCTCTGCTATTTTAGCTGTACAGCAGTTCCCCTTGAGTTGTAAAGGGTCAGCTGAATACTGTATCTTTGGAGAATAACACTGAACATTTTGATGCATAAATATAGGCTTGGGAGCTTGGCTTTACTCACCTATTTTGGAAAATGTTGACTTTTAAAAATGTAATCTTTCTCTTGTAATTTGGGAGGGCTTAAAAGAGAAACCAGTCTTGCCTAGTGTTTCTTTTTGATGTAGGAAGCAAGTAAAAAAGTTGTACCATTTAAATAAAGGTAAATTTCGGGCAATAAAATTATTTCAGCTTTCATATTGGCATTAGGCCAGGGTGGGTTTTTTTTAAATGCATTTTTGTCTTTAAAGTCTTCTTTAAGGAACCCAGGATGAAAAGGCTGACCCTACACTAGCCTGTAGGTGAGTGCTCATAGGAAATGCTTCTGGTTCCCCACACTTTAGGTGCAACTGAAGAGATATTTTGGCCTTTGGGCCCTCATCAGGTAACATGATACAATCTCTGTGTTTGGTGGGTCAATCACATGTTTTTATGGGAAGTGTCAGAATTTTTATAATTTGTCATAAAATGTTGCAAAATTCCTTTGTCTTTTCCTCTCAAAGCTACTCTATTAAGGGGAATCCTCAGTCCTACTCTAAAAATGCTTTGTAGCTGGTTATGTATACTTCTTTCAGTAGGAGACACGCCACAACCACCAAATGCTGCCTGTTCCTTCCCTCCCTTGCTCTCTTCTCCTCGGGTACAGCCCAGGAAGTCCGCCTGTGTTCTGTGCCCTGTGTATGATTAAACTACAGTAGTTTTACAAAGCTGATGAGTGGAGTATCAATGGGATCCCTCTTAGCTTGTTTTTCAGCAGGGAGGGGCAGGGCTTTCCTAAGACCATGAGTTAGGCAAGCGGCCAATCACCTCGAGTACCAAAAATAATGAAATCATACAAGTCCAAACCCAGCTGAACTGCAAATGACTTTGACTGGTCCTGAGCTTTAGCCAAAATGAAGATTTTTTTTTTCCAGATTTTTATCACTTTTTTCCCCCCTGGTTTACTTCTGTGGCACATCTTACTGTCCGCAGATGCTGTTTTGGGACAGGTTTTGTGTATCGAGACTTTACAGTAAGAATTTTCTGTTGAATTAGGCAGACATGCAATGCATTTTTTCAGATGGGAAGGTGGGGCACGTTTGCCCTTCCTATAAAATCACATACCCCTGTGGTCTGTATTCAGTTTGCCGCTGTGGCAGAGAGGTGGCATTCATCTTGTTTTACAGATGACGTGCTGAGATGCTAAACCACTTGCCCAAAGCCCCTTTGCAGTCTGGGGCAGAGCTGAAAACCCATCTCTTCTAACTTCTGCTCCGTTCTGCAGCCTTCACGCCTATTGCCTTGAACTTTTCCACTCAGACTTTTTATGGCCCTGTCATTTCTGTGCATGCGTGCATGAAATGATAACTTGTTTTGTGGCTCTTTTCCTGAAGGGATGAGGGATTTTACCTTTCTCCTAGCTCTCTTGTGGTTTCGTACATTTACAAAGCCTTCTGTTTTGTTTTTATAGCGTGGAGTTCTGCAGTATCAGTGCGTGGGTCTCTAGGTAGGCCATAGGATAGACTGCTCTTAAACAAGGCTCTTGCCTGGCGGAGATTGTCCATTTGTAATCATTACTTCGTCTAAAGCTGACATAAAATGATGTTTCTGAGGTTAACAAACAATAAAATCCTTGTTTGCAAGTGCAGGAGATAATAATGGTTTGAACTATTGTCTCTTCCCTGTAACCACTAGCTAGTATTTGACTTCAATAAGCATCAAGGGCAGAGGCTGTTTTATGTGAGAAAAATAATTTTAAATGGTCCTAAAGTCACAAATTACATGAGATTGCAAATTTTCAGAGCAAGACTCCTGTGCAGTAAATACTTTTTAAACTGTGGCTGTTTCTGCATGGTCTGAGTGTTGGGTGATTTAACCAATGGCATTGCTTTCAAATTCTAAGCTGTTTCTACAGAGGCTGTAACGATGGAAAGGTCTTTATTCCATTTTCTTAAAAGAAATATGGCTTTCTCTTCACTACAGGGATGCTACGTTGTTTGATGAAGTTTCGGGAAATAAATAACCCTTTGTATTGGAGTAGCATGAAACATGATTGCCAAAGAAAGACGGGTCCCCAGGCAAGGCTGTGTTGGCACGGGGATGTTAAAAATGGCTTTGCTAACTCATTTCTGCTCCAGTCTGCAGTTCACATTGTATCTGGTGGCTGCTGCCTTCTGCTCTGGGTCCAACGCGTAGCTAAATCATGAGTGAGACCTGCACTGACCTGAAGTGGGCAGGGGGATGGACAAGTGCTACGTGGACGCTCTCTCTAGGTCTGTAGAACTCAGAATGATGGTTCTTGAATAGGGAGAAATTCTTGTACAAACTAGGGATGTGAATCAATAGGAAAAAGACAAGAACTCTGACTTTCCACATGTTATTGACAAATTTGGGGATTGTAAAATGCATCTGTTCTCAGCTGCTTTTTCCTTGAGCATACTGGCAGATACCAGAGATGTAATTGCAAAGTTGAAGTCAATTAAAATGTACTTAAGGCCATTATGAGGAACGGCCATACCATTTTATATGCATGCGGGCAGCTAAATTGCTCTCCATACTTGATTGAGTTATGTTTAGTTTTAAGTTTCATTTTAGGAGTTTTGAGGAACAGACATGTGAAAAACTGAGCTGATGAAAGGTGGAGTGATAAAACAACAGGAAGGAAGGATCCAATTCTGACAGTTAAAGGTCCGCAAGGATAGAGAGGAAAGACTGATAGATTAGTATGTGCAAACATTTAATCTCCTGCCTTCCTTTTTTTTGTGTGCTTTATACCTAAAATGAGAAAAGGACTATAAGGAATCGGGGGAAATAGGAATTAAAAGCTAGTTTAGACACTGGTAGGAAGTCTGGTGGGAATGGATGGCTAATACCAGAATCTTTTTGGCAAATGTTAGTGGCCGGGCCACAGAGGACCTAGATTGAAATCCAGCTTCTTATTTGGTCTGTTGCATGGCTGGATGGCCCCAGTCAGATGGAGCTGTTTTATCGCAGGGAGCGTTGACGCATGGTCCGTGGGGCTTTGTGACTGACCCGCTCGCTAAATGCCGTCAGTAAAAGCACCATTCCTGTTCATAATTGTTGTATTGCTGATAAGTGATGTTCAGCGAGCCTGGAAATGTTCCGTTTGCCTCCCGTCTGGTGTCAGCTCAGTGAATTTTGCACCCAGTGTGCATTTTCTGAAACAGTGCTTGCATCTTAGCTCTGTTACATCATTTATTTTGTGACTTGTGAAATTTCTCTCTGTATCTGTGGCTGCTGGAGAAAAAGACTGTTCACTTTGGTGGCTGAAAACATTTGAGCTGTAACAATTGCCAGAAAAGAAAAAGTGTGTTTCACATCTGTCAAACCGAAAAGAAAAGACATGACCTGTAACAGGCTCATTTGGTATTCAGGACTTCAAAGCACCTTGTCTCCTACCTGATCCAGCAACTAGCTGTGCATTTGGCCTTTTTTTCTCTTTTTATACTTCCTGCTCTTAGGAATAGTGAATATATGCCAAGTGATTTTTTTTATTAACAAGATGTGAATAAATGGGCATAATGCAGACTTTTTTGTGATATGCAAAGGAATAATTGTACCTACAGTGTTATTGTGTACAATTACGTTAATTTGTGCTATGTGCTGCAGAGATCTAACTTGTATCGTTACTCCTATTCATCTTATCATACCTCATTCGTTAAGTAAGGAATGTGTAAGTCTGCAAGAGCAAGGACTTGTTCTGACCAGAGCTGTTCTTGCTTAGGGCTGGCCATCTCGGAGCGAGCGCATCGTGTTGTAACACTTGTGCATTCCCATTTGCCAAGGTATTTATTTTGCATGTGAGGTCTGTGTCAAGCCCAGTAAATACTTTTCTGTAGATGGCCTGAAAAGGAACATTCCTGGAGAAATCTTAGGTTTATAATAATCTATTTAACACTGTTTCCTTCCTGTTACTTCGAGTTATCTGTATCATTGCGAATTGTGCTTGCTCAGGAAAGATGTTTTCCAAGAAGAGCATTTTCTTGTACTGAAGTTAATTATTCACAAGAATTGCAAAGCTTATTCTGTCTTTTTCTTCTCATACCAACTGCTTCATCTCTAAGGTATTTGTGGTAATAGAAGAATCTTGCATATACCTCACTTAGTTTTTTGCCAGTTGCTATATATGGTCTTTTTCCTTAAAGTGGGAAATAGCTGTGTCTTGTGAAATACAAGCGGACCATTTGTTGAGAACAGACTCTTTGATTAGGAAACAGGAACAGCGCCCAATGATTTTGGGAGACTCCTCTTTGTTGCAGAGCCATCATGACTAATAAATTCTGCTTGTTGCTTGCACTTTGTGAAGGTACTTTGTGTGTAAAATGTCTAGTGCAATTAACAGATGACAGAATAAAATGAAGGGTGTAGGGTCAGCTTACAAATATTGGCATCTCTTCAATGGAAAGCTGGGACATAAATCAGCATCTGGGTCAGACTGCAGCCTTCTCTTATTAGGAGCTGTGGATGGGATCACAGGTAAAGCTCTCCCACCCGGGCAAACATACCAAAAAGGGCAGACTGCCATGCATAGCTGATTTCAGTGAGGCATCTAGAGAGAGCTTGCCTTATCTTTTTCAATCACGACTTACCGCGTTTCCCTGTGAAAGGTAACTCTCTTAGAATGAAAAGAAAACCTAGCTAAAAGCGTGGATTTTCCTGATTGTGAAGTGCAAAATCTAATGTTCTTTTTATCATAAAGGAAACGTTTATCTGAGGTGACTGAAGAGTAGGTCAGACTTCCTGAAACTGGGATAATCTTTTTGCATTGAATCAAATTGTGCTGTCTTGCATTTTGGGGCTGCTCCTGGATATGGGTAAGATTCAGAAACCTTTGCCTCCATTGTAGCTATTGCTGAGCATAAAGCAAGAAAGCATTTGGGAGAGCTTCTGTATTTCATGACCATCATCTCTAAGGATAAGCTGCGTAAACTCTAGGAGACTTTGATTCATTCTGCCCATTGGGCATCCTTTTTGTTTATTTAGGTCCTGCTGTAGACTTTTTTCTTTGGCAAAGCTTGCACTGAAAGATCATCTAGACATTAGCAGTTGGTAATAATGAACTATACCTTTGTTGTCATTCATCTTTGTTCCCCAACTTGTTTTTTTAGTAGACCCAACCTGTGCTTCTTGCAATGTACCTTTCAAATTGGAATTTTAAAAATATGTTTTTAATTTGTTTCTTCTTGAGGTGCCTGATAAATGTCTTGTTTTGGGTTTAATTTTTTTCATTTTTCAAGTATTTTTAGAGCAGACAGTCTTGTTGTTATGTGCTGCTGGGAACTGTGTTTCTCCCTGGAGTTCCTTTGGATTCTCAGTGGAGAAGCGAGACCCTCTGTGCACGCAGGCGCTGAACCCAAATGCCCAATTCAGCTTCCATTTTAGAAGCCGTGCTGCTGAAGGGGCAGTATGAGATGAGAATAGGCTGTTACGGGTGGGATGGGAGCTGATGGCAGGCTGGAATGTGCAGGGTTAGATTTCAGCAGGAGAAGAGGTTCCCCCCCTTACTTATTTTTGGCTCCTCTTTGTCTGGAAAAGGAATTTGTGTGAGAGGAGAGGGTTCTGTAGCAAGAGATAGATGTTAGCAGAGGTTATGCTTGACAACCAGCTGTGACTTGGATGTCTCTGTATCTATGTCTAGTGTTTCCACTTCATGTTTTCCTGCAGATATTCTTGGTTTGGGACAGCTTCTTCCACAGAATAGCTGTTGGTACCATGCACAGGCAGGTACTGCATAGTACAGAAATCTCCTAGATGTAAAAGCATCAATATTCTTGCATGATGCTTTTCAAATGGATGAGTGCCAAGGAGCCTTCAGATCTATAATCCTACCAGATGCAGGTCTGCACCTCTGACTTGAGCAAGATTCGGTGGTTCTGTCTGTTAAAAACATCCTGTGAGTCCTTGCCAGAAGGAAGCCTGCCGTTGGGCATAAGGTCTTGCCTTATATTTTGATCGCAGAGAATATACAGGGAATGCAACGTGGTGGTGGTGCGTGTGTTATTTGCAAACACCAGCCTTTGTTTTCCTATCTGTCTGAAAAATCCTGCTGAAGGTGAGAGGACAGCAGCGAATGTAGATCGTTGTTTCGTAGACACAGAGAAGGGTCGAGTGCAACTGGGCAGACTTCTATGTATTGGTAGGGAGGCAAGTGCTGGGAAAATGCCCACCTGAAATTGAGATCCCAGCCAGGACAAAGTGCTCCCCACCTCACTGACCCTGGAAAACTGTAAAACATGGATTCTTTGGGAGGGTTTCCAAAAAGTCTATAGTCAGGACAGTTTGGTACTTTGAATTCAGTTCTTTTCTTTTTTTTTTTCTTTCTTTCTTTAAGAAGACTAAATAAGGTTTTCTGGCCTTCTGGGTAAACCTTGTCTTAATTTGCATCCCTCTTACCTGCCTTTGACTATGGGAAGCTTAAAAATGTCTCTAATTAGAGGAAACATTTACATGAAAAGCAATTAAAAAAGGGTTGTTTCTAATGAAGTTTTGACACAAGTGCCAGGAGTGTGAGCATAAAGGAGGGTACTCTGTGTGTGCTCTCCGGGGCTGAATAACTGGAGGGGTTTGATGGATCTGGTTAGCCACTGGAACACATTTTGCGGCTTTGGGCAACAGTGAAATTACTGTTGGCTCTGTCTTATTTTTTCACAGCTCTGCGTGGTGGGAGGTAACAAGCCATATCTGCTCCACGCGAATGGAGAGGAAATCAGCCTCAGAGTCCCAGGAGCTGCTGCTTGGCTTAGAATAAAGCACTGGCTGCAGAAAAAGCCACTTCACTGGAGGCCTGCTTTAGATAACTCCTCACCCATAACCATGGGATTTGATGGGAGAAGGGGAACAGGGTTGTTCTGGGGACTTTGCAGGCAACACAGAAAGCTGTTTTGGGGAGAGGCTCGGTATAACTGTTTGGTAGTCTCCAATCAATAGGAGATGGTGGTGCAAGGAGTTTTATCGATCAAATCTGCACTGTTTGTTCAACCAGCCTCAAATCAAATTGACCTGTGCCTTTCTTTAGAATAAATTACTGAGCACTTACTCAGATGAAATTATGAGTGCCTGTTCCAGCATTGATGAACAAGTATGGTAATGAATGTTACAACTCATACAACTGTGGTTGGTGTGATGCATTTAATTGCAAGTTCCTACAAGTAAATGGCTTTTAGATGTCATGTAAAGGAATTAAATCCTAATGGCCTGACCATATGATACAAAGCCCTGTGACAATTGGATGGATGATAATGATTCCCTCAGTGGCTGGAGATGTAAACAGACACTTCACACACCATTTTCTCTGCATCTGTGCTTTAACTCTGCTCGTAATTGAAGGAGTAGTTGCCCTGAATTTAACCAGATAGGAAGAGAGAAGGTGAGAAGAAGGAGAGAGGAAGCCTGTACTTGCTCATGTGTCTGTAAAATGCTGAACACACAAAGATCAAGTAATTGAGACAAGCCAAATGTTTATACAAGGGCATTTCTAGTGCCCCCATCCTTAGCAGGACTGAAGTTCAGTTTGCCTGGAGGATAGGATGAAATGAGATGACTGTAGACCAGAGACTTGTTTTATTTTGTTTATCTGCGGGAGAATCAAAGCAGGGCAAGGTACAGCTTTGATGCAGGGTCAAACGTGGGTTTTGTTAAGTGCAGCTTTTGTTTTTGATTCATTAGCTGGAATTAGAAGGAGGAGAGCTTGCCTGGATGAACACCAGCAGGAATAATTGCTGGGAGAATTGCTGGGAGAATTTTGCTGGGAGAAGAAAATCTAACAGTGGAGTAAAGGGTGCATTTTGGCTTTGTTGGACACCAGTATGTAAGAAGTTAGGAATTACAGCTTTATTTCTGAATTGTTCATTGACAGATGCTAAAATGGCCTTCAGAAGGGCCCTGTCTGCTGTTACCTGGTCCCTTTTAAAGAATTAATTATGCAGCACCTTCTCTTGTTCCTCTTTACAGTCTTGCTCAAAGTTTTTTTCTGAACTGGCATAATGGAGAGTCACTCATGAGGAAGGTTGTTTTGCTCACTATTATAAATTATCTGTTATCTGTTAGCACTTTGATGTGTTTCAGAGTGGCACCTTGTTTGTGTTTAGAGAACACTGAACAGTCAATGTTCTTCTTGAGTGCTGGTAAATATACCTGGCTCCTAGGGACAGAGTTTGGAGATCCTGGAGAGATCAAGCAAGTTGTGTAACAGTATGCTAGTTAAGTCATTGATGCCTAATACTTTTTTAAAAAAAAATGCTAACAAATGGCATATTGCAGCCAAAACTGCCATAGATAGCTTAATTTTGGCTGCTCCTGTCTGTTCTGATGGAAGGGCTTTGTGGGGATCAAAGATCAGTTCATCCTCTTATGATTTCATTTGATTTTGTCTATTTTGCTGAAATTGTTATTTAAGGCAACACTTTTTTCCAGGTGTGATTTAGACACGTGATGGTGTAGGAGTAAAGCTGACAGTACCAGCTCATTTTATGTAGGCCACCAAACAGGAATGACCATCATTCATTGCCCGCTTCCTGAAACAAAAGTGGAAAGCTCTGCTTTTCTGCCAGTTTCCTAAGAGGTATGGTTCCCTGCTGTCTCCTTCCTTTGAATTTGTGCAATTTGCCATTATATTGGAGCAATGGACGAAGTACGAGTATTGTATGTGACAACCTGCTCCTCCTAGGACTTCTGTCTTGCATAAATCACTTTTCTTATGCCTCTCTATAAAATTTAAATGACATCTGGAAGGAAGGGACTTGCCATACCCATCCATCTGAAATATTAAAGTTGTTTTACATTACATTGGCATTGCTCAAATGAAAATCTCAGCTCTTGGGATGTGACGTGTGACCAGCTAAAAATTAGGGCACAGCATCCACGGGAAACATTTTGGAGAGAAAAGGTAATATTATTTTTTACCCTAAGCGTGTTTGAACCTTAGATTTTCTTGTAGTGTTGGCCCTGGCTGCTGTGACTCTTCATTGAGAGCACCAACTACTTGCAGTCCTTGGCTTTTGGGTCAGTGATATTGACAGGCTTGGGCCCACCTCACTTTCTGGTCCATTAAGAAAGAGTCCGTGGCTGCCAACTTTGACAGATAGCATGGTAGCAGTGGTTACCTTCAGGCTGCTTGCTTTTTTCTTGTTCTGTTTGAATGAATAATTGGCTGCACCAAAATTATGGAATGATTTCAGCCTAGGAACTGAGGGTTTTACCACGGTGTTATTGCTGGGTGTTAGCAAAGTTGCGTACAACACTGTCCAAAATGATTTTCCTTTGAACAGTTAGCTTTTAGAAACAAATGTTCTCATGAGACAGGATGGTTCCCTGGAATACTTCACTGTGTTTTTCCTCAGAGGTGTTTCAAAGCATCACTAAAATGTCATTTCCTTTCAGAGCATTTTCACATTCTGGAAATGTTTAAAAACTTAAAAGATTCAGAGACTTTGTAATCAGAAAATTTTGAAGACATTTGCATAATGAGACAGCACCAAGGTGGCAAAATGTGGATTTTCCTTTTGTCACAGTGTGACTTTCCACAGCCAGTAAAGTTTTGAAAAGTTACTGAAAGTAGCAGAGCTGACCAACTAAACAAAGTGAGTACAGGGGCAAGTGGGAAAGGGTAGATGAAGTAAAATGGCCTGAATATGAAGAATTTAATGCATGATGGCACCAAGAGATGGAAAAATAGCAGGGAGAAGAAAGGAGAAATGATGGGAAAGAAGGACATTATACAAAGATGAGGAAATGCTTCTCACCCCCAGATTCAAAGCATTTGAAATCACATTTGACATTACCGATTTTCTGTAGATACTCTGCCTTTTTCCAGGCCAGCACCTTGCCAAGCATCTGAGTTTCAGTTTGGTTCCTTGAGTGCACATAGCAGGGCTTATTGGGGTCACAGTGTAAGGCTGGATTAACATTCTTAACAGGCTCGCATTTTTGGATAGTCTGTGTGATCTTTTCTTATCCCCTCCTGTGTGGTGGGAACCGTGTGCTGATGAACCCTAGCAGGTGACGTAGCTGGAGGACATTATCAGAAATGCTGGTCCTTTTTCTTTGCCCTGACCTTGGCTTGGAAAGCCAGCAGAGAGCCTGGAAGCCTGTCTGCTGTTCTCTGTGCCAGGTCTTCTTGCTTTTTGCTCTTGGAGCCGGATATGTTCGCTTTAGTGTGGCAACATGAGTAAAACCCCATCCTTTCCTGGCATGCTGGATATTTTCATTGTGTTTGCAGACCCAATGTGTAAATGCAGCTGTAAAAATGTACAAACAACTCCTGGGGTAGCTAATCCTCTTCCTAGATAGGAGACTCTCTTATTTTAAAGAACTCTAATTTCACAGTCCAAATTGTGGGGAGGGGAGGGGTGGGGTGGGGTGGACGCGATATGACTTGTGCGCGTAGCTCGTGGGCACTTTAATGTTGGTATACTGTGTCTGCAGACATGGGAGGGGTACCCAGATTAATCACGCAGGTAAGGGTAGTAAAAAAATCTGTTTGTTGGCTTGCTTTCAAGTCAAGTATGCTCTGAGCTAGGCTCCAAAATTCTGTATCTCTCTGTTCCTCTTCAGGGGATGGAAAAGCTCTGCAGATTAATAATGGGATAAGAAGATCCCCAAAGAAATTTTTTATCCCTCCGTAGATCCTTGTTACCAACCATGGTGTGGCTTGGCTGTCTCAATGTCTCAGCCCGGTGGGGGTTGGTATGGGATGGGGAATTTGGGATTTCCCTTGAGCAAGCAGCTTTTGCAGGGAGAGCCGAGGCTTTTTTCATCAAACATCTTTCATCGACCGAAAGAAGTGGTGTTGCGTGCAGGCATCCTCCCTCAGCTACACGCCATGCTTTGTAGGCTTCAAAAAGACTGATGCTCCTTTGAAGGTGAGGAGAAGCTGAAGAATTTTTAGTGCTCTGTGTTGAGAAGGGTTTGCTTTTGGTAACCCTCTGTGTTTTTAGGAGACTGTGCTCTATTTGAAGCTGTCGCGTGTGCGTTTTCAAGAGGAGGATGCTGGATGCCTGCGTTCAGGCTTCACAGGTGCAATTCCCACTTGGTCTAGCTACTATTTTATCACATTCGTCCTGGAAGGTGATAATGCAACCGCTTCCCGCTTGTCTGTCAACCTCTGTTTAACATTTCAGTGCTTATGCAAGGACAGTCCTGTATTCCTACTGATAGAAGACAATTATAAAACGAAACTGGTGAGTCAAAACTGCCAGATGTGTGTGTTCTAGCCTTTTGTACTGCTCATGCCAAACTGTGCTGTCTCATCACAGCTGGCTCTGAACTTGTATTGTATGGAAGCACAGAAACTTAATATAAATCCAACTCTAGGATATTACATGGCCATCTTTAGGTTTTTTTGCTAGACAGAGGAAATTGCTTGAAACTCTTTGCCAAGGAGTGACACTGCCCTGCACAATGATGTTCTTGTTTAGGCTGTTCCCTGGTACTTGGTGAGGGCTATGTTTACGATAGCTTCTTTCAGGCTTTCTCAACTTGCAGAATAAGCCCATAAACCTGTACTTAAGGTCCCAGAACTTAAAAGTAAGATTAATAGCAGGACTTAAACACCTATCGGATGGATTTAAAGTGCAATATTTACTGCAATATGGAGGGAAGCACTGAAATACTTAATGTTCCCAAGCCACTGAAAAACAGGCTGTCTCACCATGACTGTACATTATGGCGGTTTCTTTCCAGAGCCTTAAACAACATTTCTCATGGCGCTGAGTAGGAAGCATTAGGCACAAGTTCAAGGCTATGATTTGGGATGTGCTTCCCACTGTTACTTCATTGACTCTGGGCAGCTCCTTGAGAAGCAGCGTTTCTTGGATTCAGGCAAAATATGAGAGAGTATCTGGAGAATGGCACTTGGAGATGAGGATGGCCCGCTGTTTATGAGGACACCTCATATCACCATAGTTGTCTCCTCCTCCAACTGAGCAGTGGGGTGGGCTGGCTCTGGTGCTGAGGTAAGGTGGGAGGCATCTGAGTTGTGTTGGTGCAGTCCAAGAGCTGAACTGGGGAGTAGTGGTTGTTTCCCTGCAGGCAGGAAAGGAGTAAGCCTGGCTGGGAGCTTCACTCCAGGTGACCCACATTACTTTCCTTTTTTCATTTTAAGATAGAACTAACTAAAGTTGCAGGGAAGAACGTCGTCTCTGGAGGTCAAAATCAAATGATGAATGCAGGCGTTCAGAAAATCCATCATGCTGTTGTGTGTAGACCTCTTGAAAGTATTGCGGTGCAGAGGAGTGAACGAGCAGTGCTGGAGAGGATAGTTTGCCTGCTTGCTTGTCTCTGGTGGTGGCAGTAAAATAGAGTTATTTCTCTTGAGCTAACCCTATCATCATTAATATAGTGTGGATTCCTCCCTGGAGTTGTATCATCTATTCCTTTCACAGTACTTGAACAAAGTTGCATTTGCACGTGCCCTGCATTGTCTCTACAGCATGTCACCTGTCTTAATTACAGTACATGGCAGATGCTTCCACGTGTCTCATGATAATGGAGATGGTTGATTATAAGTTTCTTTCCTTCTCAAATTCCTTGCATTCTCAATTGTCATTTGTTACACTGTCTTTACAGTGCACCTTAGTGAAACTTGGATTATGTTTTGCTTTAACATCATTCAAACAGGCTTGTGAATCTGCAGTGTCTTTGAGTTCAAATCAACTTTTATTTATGTATTGAGGTTTTATTTCTCCCCTTCCAGATTATCAGGTGACCATAGGTCACCTGATAATTCCTACAGAATTATCCTACCTGATAATTTTCCTACAGAAAAGATACTGAATTTGGTATTCTTGCATGTCCCAGTTCAGTTTTATTTTTTTGCTGGGGGAAGAAAGTGGGGAGAAGAGGAAGGAAAAATACAATAGAATATTTTTCTAAATCTCCTACCCTTTTTCTGTTGTCAGGTTGTGCTTTATTTACATGGTGCTGATTTGAAAAGCATGGGAAGTAACATGTAGACACATACATGAAAGTACTAGAAGCACCAAGGCCTTAGCAGTGGCAACTCCCGTGACCAAGGTCTTTGAGAGAGATGGTTGCACTGAACCATGGCTTGTGATTCAAGACACTGAAAGTACTTGGCAGGTCTTGCAGTTCTGGGAATGTTCCCTGGTTCTTAGAAATAGGTCTTGTGCAGCAAAGGGTTAACCTGCTTTTCCGTTGGAGGTCTTCTTCCTTATAACTAAGTTCATCCATGCAATCAGGTAGGACACATTCATATCTTTTATGGGATTCCTATAGCTCTAGGAGGTCTCCAGGCTCCTGATTACATCAGCTGCATTTATGGTACAGTGTGAATGAGGCAAGATGAAGGTGGGGAAATGAGAGTGTCTTTGAAACTGACCATGTGCTTGGATTCCAGAAAGGGGTCAGATATTTTATGGGCTCATGAGCTGTTGCAGCTAGTGCTGGTCAAACTTCTTAAAGGCTAGGAAATCTCATACCTGTGGGTTTAATGCTTTCTTGCGCTACTAAGTGGGCTTTTGTGATGATGTGGAGGACTAAGCCTTCTTAAGAAATTACTGTTTTCCAGACCACATTGAGCACATCAGCAGCCAAGCTGCTTTGCCTGTTTGGTGAGGACAGTACTTTTTGCCCCCTGACAGTTGCTTGACAGTGTGCCTGGGTATAGATGATGTGTGCCCTGTTGTAGTGTGACCGCTTGGCTGCTCTGCAGTAATCAGAGTTAACAGAAACTTGGATCAGGAAGAAAATGGCCTAAACTTGAAATCAAGAGACACAAGAAAAATGCAAATAGATGGTTTTTTTTTAATGTGTACTGAGGTGGTGTTTCCAGATTTCTTATTCTGAGTATGTGAGTAATGGCAAGGTAAAGAAAATACTGGGGCAGTCATCTGTGCAGCAAGCAGGTAAGCCCAGTTTTATTGTGACGTTTGAATAGAGTTATCCATTTGTGCACTTGGAAAAGATGGTCATGAAGGATCCACCCACCGTAAGCTTTTCTCAGCAGATTGTCATCTTTGGCAGCATCTGTGTTTACCTGCAGGATCATACCTTTCCTCACACCGAGAAGAGGATGAGCGTGATAGCTCTGCTGCTGTGTGACCCTCTCAGAGCCTATGGTTGGCTGTGGTAGAGGTGCCAAGGTAAATTTAATGCCCCGCTTTCACTGCATCTGTCCTCATTCCTACTCTGGACTGTACTCTTCCCTGTGGGCGGGTGGATGGGTGAGAGAAGAATGGGAAATGTGCTCTTCATGCTGTAATTTTCATTCCTAACCCATTTGATAGAGGGGACCCTAAAGAGGGTTTCTTGTCTCACTTTTCCTAAATCTCTTCTTTCTTCAGGGAAGCTGTGAATCATTCAGGGCATAGGCAGACGTCAAGCATGGGATTGTTCCCAGACGTTCTCAAAGTAGATGCAGATGAAGGAAAATGAAAACCTTATCAGAATCCTGCAGGAACCTGGAGTTAAAAGCATTGTGGGGGTATTTCCTGAGCCCTGTAAAAGCTACCTGAG
Organism: Limnodromus scolopaceus; assembly: GCA_028565335.1. Taxonomy (NCBI): domain Eukaryota; kingdom Metazoa; phylum Chordata; class Aves; order Charadriiformes; family Scolopacidae; genus Limnodromus; species Limnodromus scolopaceus. The sequence continues at coordinate 2,617,970 of JAOXNO010000033.1, forward strand.
CAAAATCTTGAAAAATGGGATTTCCTTCTTTGAGGGAAAAAAATAATTAAAAATGCCTAGGCTCTGTAACCGTTAAACTGTTTCATATCTTCTTTAAGAAGAAAAAAAAGAAAAAACCAAGAAACAATGGAAGAGAGAGGAAAAGAAGAGTTATACCATATCACAGTGTCATTATTAAATTTGTAATGAGGCAGCATTTATTTCTAGCCAAGCATGAAGTAGCACGACAAGAATTAGCTCACACCATGTCAGTGAGCCATCTTCAGACTGGCAAATATCCATGGCAGCAGGGAGAGTGATGTGATGAAAGCTCTTTCTTGGTCTCTTGTCTCTGAACGTGTGTGGACATTGATGCTTAAGGCTTTATATACCCAAGAGATATGCTTTGAAAAACGCATTACCAAGCATTCATTTAAGCTTATGACAGAAACAGAATTAAAATGGTTAACAAAAGCAAATTCTGAGGTGTTATTTTCAATAATATTCAGCCCATTCTTGCATGACCGAGGATGGAGGGAAAATGCATTTTCTTCTTCCACTGAACTTAAGGGATGCATATGTTTTGCCTCTACTAAATATTTCATAGAGCAGGTCCTGTAGATTAAGACAGCACTACAGTGAAGGAATAAAGTGCTTTGATATAAAACTGTCCCTTTTTTAAACGATGAGCATTGCAGAGATTTAAGGACCACCCGGTCTGTTTTCAAGAGTCTAAATAAGTGCTTATGCATGTGCTCTTTCTTACCCTTACTGCTCCAGTCACCATTACAGGCTTGCCATATAAATTGTTCCCAAGCTTTTACCATGGATTTATTCTGAGCAAGATGTTACGTACTGAGAAGGGGGTGAGAGAGAAAAAATCATGTGCATGAGCAGTAGAGGCTATGGTAATCTTTGTCCCTTAGCTTGCTTCTATTCTGGACAGTCAAATCTTGTCAAATTGGTTTTTCTATAGAAGAAAAACTGTAGTAAAGGGAGCAAATTGGAGAGATGTGCAATGTATGGATTGTATTTATTTCCAGAGCACTTTCTGACATCTCCCTGGCATTATATTGGAAGAGCAGTTCTTAGAATCATGGCATTACACATTCTTACGCATTGAAAAAATAAATATACTTTAGATAGGGTTATAGGGATTTAATTTTAAATAAATATTTTTTTGCCATGACCTTTTATGCAGTGCTTCTGAATAATGAAAGCAAAATGAGCTGTTCCAGCACGATCCCCAAGACATCTACAATTTATTTCCTGTTGAATGCTGCCACTTATCAATGGATGATATGATTTATTTCTGGCTGATGGCCAATCATGCTAATTAACACAACAGACCATGCCCTGTTTTTTGCTTTTCTCTTATCTGTCTCACCAGAGGGAGTTTAGATGCCTTACGCAACTGTTTCTTATCCCAGCCTCCCCAAAAAGCAATGGCTCATGATTCATCAGACCACCCTTTCCAGCCCTGCAGTTATTTCTTGCCTCCACTGCACCCGCTGGCAAAAACCGCTCCTCCGTAGATGTTCTTCAGCAGTTTTTGCTTCTGCTCCCTCAACCTGCTCACTCCTCTTGAACCTTTCTTGTGTTTTCTGATGCTAACTACCTGGTGCCACCCTACAGTTGAGGGTATAGAGCAGATCTGGCCCATCTTGTGAGTGTGTTCAGTACTGTGAGTCAGACTTTCTTGACTTACTTTAGGGAAAATACCAATGGATGACAATTTTGGCATTGCAGAGCTTTCAGGTTTGTTGTTAAAAGAAGGATACTTGGCATTGGATGTGGACGGGTTCATAACCTTACTAAAGAACAATACTGGGCTTGCCATCCAGCCTGTCTGACTGGAATACAGCAGTGCTGAGTGCCCAGCTGAGCTATGGAAAGGTGGTTCTTGTCCTGTTGAGAAATCATCATTTCAGGGTGAAGCTGCAGCATAGTAAACATAATCTATACTTCCCTTTGTCATGGCCAAGTTTGCATGTTTCTTTCTAACAATCCCTGTTGTGATTGGTGACCGGTCACTTACAGGAGCAATTGCCCTTAGTTCTTCAAGAATGTATTTGTCCCCATCCCCCTTTTTCTACCTTCACTTTTTCCCATTTTCCTCTGTTTCTCATTGTCTTCTGAGCCTGTCATGTACAGTTGCAGAGCTATGCTGTTGTGCACTCTGCTGCTGAGTATGCCCTCCATCACAACGATGTATTTTGCTTTTGGTTAGTATTAGCTTGAATTGGATTTCACTGTGCATGCTTGGCACTGGCTTTTCTCAGGGCGAGTGACATCTCTGTCATTAGTCGGGCTGTCACTGAGCAAGGCAGTCTACCAGGGGGTGTTCACTGTTCTCTCTGGCTCCAGCTAGCTGTGCCTGCAAGGCTGTGCTCTTGTTATTTAATGGTGTGATAAAGAAAGAAAAGTTCATAAAGACTGAATAATCAATGAAAAGGAGGGAAAGAATCTAGAGAGAATAAAAAAATGCATTAAACAGCTCCCCAGACAGGGCCTGGTCGCATCTCATTACAGTTCAGTAGCAAAAAATCCTGTTAATGGAGATGCGTGTGGAGAAAATGAAGACAACAAACAGACATGGTAACCTTATACCCATGGAATTCTTTCTTTCGTAGACCAAGAGATAATTAGCTGTAATTCTCCTCAGCTTGTTTTGTGGGGGGTGCACTTTGTTGTCACTGTAAAAAAATCATCATTTTTGGAGCATGTGCCACCCACCTTATATAAAGACCATGTTGCTTAACTTGACTGCTTCTTCTCTCCTTCCCCCCATGCTGTCACTCTTGATCTGCCCTGATAATCAATCATCATCCCAGTGCATGTCTTGGAAACAATTTGGACTACAGTTACAGACATATGTCATTTTTTCTTTAGGTAGTGAGCACGCCAGAGGAGATTATTGCTTTTATTGTAGTGTACACAGATGAAGGGGTGACCACAGGAAATTCTTTCTTCGTGTCTTCCCTACTTGTCCAGCAGTGATCTTGCTGGGAGTTAGAATCTGACATTACAGTGGGAGTTGTTTGTTGGGTTTTTTTTTTTAAATATTTGCCACTATGTGGCTTTTTTGTTGTTGTTGGGTTTTTTTTTTTTTTTGAGTCAGCCAGGAAAGAAAGGCAGTTCTGGCATATTTCAAGGTGAAATGGTTGCGTATAATGTTTTTCTGCACACTGTCCAGACAGTCAAATGTGCTGATAATGCAGATAATGACTGGACAGATGTAATCCGTAAGTCAAACAGTAATAAGAAAAAATGTACTGCTGGAGGAGTTGCTGTTTTTCAGGTGTGATACCAACCTGTCACAAGGTAGTACCCCCATCCACCCTTGTATTTCCTTCCAGCACCTCTACCCTTCCCCTCTAATCACTTAATAGAGGAACTTCTTTCATTGTAGGATGCTTAGACTGATCATTTGGGAAAACTGTATTTCTCCATTGCCAGGACCTTGAGACCTGTTCTGCTACTATACCTGCTGCTGCAGCCTTCTACTGATACTACCCTTCAATGCAAATATTGTTGTTGAACCCACTGTTTGATTGAAATTCCCTCTTTCTTGCCAGACGCTCTGCTTGTGTTCGAGCGTCTGTGCCAATCATTTCTGCAAATTAACTTTTTCCACCTGGCCTTTAGGAGCTGGGCAGTCGTATTTAATAGATTGATGTGTGTGTTCTTTACACACGCTATCTGTTGCTATTGTGAATCCAGTAGTTACGGTATTTTGATTCATCAAAGGTGAGTTCCTCAAGATAGTCCCTCCCTCTGCGGGGCAGAGAGGAAGAAAAGCCTCTCTGTGTTATAGGTAGGAGGAATGCTAAATACTGCTATAAAACAGAGAGGAAATAAAGCAAAAGAGGGATGGTATGGAGCATTTAAGAAACAGTGTCTTTTATTGCATCTTACCTATTTAAAATGGTCAGAGAGACCTCTTCCCTTAAAAGAGGGACACAAATATATATATCATCTTTGCCCTTTTCAGGATATTTTAAGCCTAATTTTGTTTTCAAGCCTGTAGTTTCTGTATGCCACAGTCAATTAATTTAATCATTTGTAACAGAAGGCAACACAGAGCCTGTGTATTCGAGTAAAATACCAAGCTGTTACATACCTTTTGCTGCCATTAATTTCAATTTGTTTGGTCATAAAATTACCACCTTGTTGAATCTTGACAGCTACCAGTGAACCACAGGCTCTTGAAACAATACTAGAGGACAGGAAGACAGCCTGTGAAATCCCTTTTTCTGCAGGCCTTTCCTAATCATTTTTGTTCAGTAATGAAGTCTTTGTTCACAAAGATTAATGACTCTGCAGGACTTTTGCAGGAGCCCCCTTCCCCCTTTGAAGGAAAGAGAGAACGAGTTTATTAATCTGCTGCACTGGGAGCTGAGATTGAAGATAAGGACATAAAGGGCTGTATTTTCTGGGAGCTGTATGAGAGATTACTGTGCTTGGATCCACAGTAACAATAGTAAGGATTCGAGTAGCATAGTTCCTTGGTTTGTACTTTGAAAGGACACCTCCTAAATATCCAGCTTGGAATTGGAGATACCTATATATTTGCTATAGTGGCTTGCAAAATTGCTGTAGAGTGTGTTGTTGCCTTCAAGAAATAGAAATAGAGTTATGTTTCACCAAGTACAGTACTTCTGAGGGCCTGTTGCAAATGGGTTTTACTGAGGGATATTTTCTTTCTTTGCTGAATCAGCTGGCTGAGCAGCAGCAATTCTCATGCCCTGATGTTTTTTTGTTAGAAATGGGATAAAAAGCTTAGCTTGTCTTGTTCATTCTGCTCTGGCTAGATAGAGTTAACATTGAAGCATTTGGCCCAACATAGCCTGCGTTTCAGCAGCACAACAGGATGAATTTGAAATTATGCATCCTGCTGGCAATATTACTTCATCATTTGACATACCTGTGTTGGGACTGCAGAGGATATTCCCTCCTCCTTTTGAGAAGGTAAAAAAAAAAAGCTCAAAAGGCCAGCAGTGTTTCCTAGAGGGTGTAGTCAGGCTGTGCTCTGCAGGGAATCCCTTGTAATATATGCAGCGGATTAAGTTGGTTTAATGGCCAATTTCAAGCCTGTGATTTTTTTTTTTTCAGGCTGTGGTTCTGTGCACGCTAGCTGACAGCGGTTGCCTGCAGTTCTACAGCCTTCAGTGTTTGAGATTGACTGCTAAGGTCCTGGCAGCTTTCACAGATTTAATTCTCAAAGCAGCAGCATGGTTTTGAGGAGTTAGAACATAACCTCCTTGGCGCTCTCAGACAGGTAAAGCTGCGCGTTGCCCTAGGTACGCCTAAGGCACGCTTTGCATGTACACCGGAGCATCACACAGTGGAGACTGTGACTCTTGCTGCTCCAGAGATAGCCATTATATGGTAATAAATGCTGTAATTAAAACTGTGATCAAGTGGAGGTTAAATTAATCCCTTACCTCTCTTCTTTTCAGCAGCTGTTCAATCAAACACTCAGAGTTTGATATCCATTCAGAAGTCATTTTGGGGGAGGCTGTTTGAAATTTGCCAGTTGGCAGGTTAGGAACTCTTTGAGTAAAGGGGGAAAAAAAAAAAGCAGGAGGACCCTAGATGTTTTTCTGGATGCTAAGGAGAATTGCTGTTGTGTGTGGTTCATCAAATTTAACACACAATTGGCATGGAAAAAATCTGCTGCAAAAGAAAATGGAAGAATAAAACCCTTTCCCTTGTTTAATGATATCTCCCCTGGGTGCCCTTTCCAAGCCTGTGGCAGCAAAGGGGTGTGTGTGAGGGGTTTGTCCCCGGCCAGGTGGCATCAGCGGGGTCAGGCGTGGATCAACAGCACTGCGGTTTCTTGGCTGGCTTGGTGGAGCCAGCACAGGTGGCATCAGCTCCTTTTCAGGCCTTAAGATCAGAGCACATGATGCCAAATGCTGGAGAAGGGGTGTAAGAAAGGCTGGTCCCAATGCCAGGAAATTTACAGTTTGGACACAGGATGGGGAAAGGACAGCACAAGCACAGAGAAGGGAAACACCTTGCCTGAGATCTCAGTAGACGTCTGCAGAAACAGGAATTGAGTGTAGGTCTTCTAGATTTTTTTTTCTTTCTTCTCTTTTTTTATTTTTTTGCTCCCCTCCTACCCTAAGCTGCCAACAGGGAAAAATCCCTTTTCTCTGCAAGGATCCAGTGTGAGTCATCCTGCCATTCATTTGCCTGACCCCTGTTTTTGTCCCTTTTTCATAACAGTGTGGTGCAGGCTTTAGTTCTCCACAAGGGAGATGCTTTTTTCCGCTCCATGTGTGATAAAGCGCTAAAACCTTGCTGTAAGATGTCAATGCTTAAAGTTTACATGCGTTCAAGGGGAGACTGGAGAAATTCACAGAGGAGAAAGCCATGGGAATTATTAAATGCAGAAACATGACTTCTGACTTGAGAAGTCGCTGAACTGTAAACTGCAGGGGGGGTGTTTTTGGAATAAGTATCATTTTCTGTATTTGTATTCTCAGCTCTCTGAATTTGGCTGTTGTCAAAAGCAAGTTCCTGGGCAAGATGGATCTTGGCTTTCACTGTGTGCAGTGGTGTTAAAATTGCAACCCCTTCCCTTCTAGCAGTTGTTCTTACTTTTAGTTGTTCACCACGTGCTTTTAAAGATGGACCTGACCTGAAGAAAGTTTGCAGAGAAGCTGGGAGATGGTTTGGGCGAGGTTTTCCTGCTGCTGCTACATTGTTGGCACTTAAGAAAATGTTTTTAAAACAAGTCAAGTTGAGGAAAAATGAAGCTGTGCAAAAATGCCTCACTGTCAGCATTCACACCCTTCATTTCTTAACCCCTGTAATGCTGTTTTAAGAGCAGTCTGTGTTGTCCGTGGGTAGGTCAGGGCCTGTGCGTGTTTTCCTCTGGCAGTCATATGTGGTTCTGGGTGTGGGTTTTCTTACCTGAGGCTTCATGGTATCAACGCATCAGGAGAAAGGCAATCTTCTAGTTTGGGAGATGTTGCTAAAATTGTGGGGTTTAGTCTTTTTTTTTTTTTTTCTTTCAAAATTCTCTATTGGTTTACAGAGGCATGTTGAATATAAGTTATACTTGTATTCAAGAGAGAAGGAGGGCTTGATTATATGGAAGGAAGTACAGTCTTTAGTCTCTCTCTGGTTAGAGTGATGTTTTCATGGGGTTTCAAGTGGGGTGTGTTCCCAGATAATAAAACTGAACATGGCCCTGTGAGAGAAACTCAAAGCTTTTTATCCTTCCCCCTCCTTTCTCCTCCACTTTTTCTGGTGCTGATTTTATAACCAGGTTAAAAGTTCTTGGTTTTTACAACATAACCATAAACATAATTTAAAATTAGTGCTCCCATGGAAGAGGTGAAATACAAAATATGACAGCTGGAGAAGTTAAGTCCTTGGATGTTGCTTAGATTTTGGACATAAGTGTGGAAGGGGGGAATGTGGGTGTGAGAGAGAGAGCGAGCGAGTGTTAGTGTGTGATCTTCCAAGTATCCATTATTTATTGGTGCTAGTATTGAACACACACTTAATATACTGCCAGACATTTTCAAGCCTGTGTCACATATCTGCATATATAGATGTAAAAGGGGCCAATGCCAATGGAATGAGTTTCAACAAGGGCAAGTGCAAGGTCCTGCACTTGGGCCACAATAACCCCATGCAGCGCTACAGGCTTGGGGAAGTGTGGCTGGAAAGCTGCCTGGAA
>JAOXNO010000033.1:2625747-2652153 GCA_028565335.1 Limnodromus scolopaceus
GGACATGGTGTAGGGGATGACTTTGTAGAGTAGGGTAGATGGTTGGACTCGATGATCCCAGGGGTCTCTTCCAACCTGGACAATTCTATGATTCTATGATTCTAAAAGGAATTTAAAACAGAATTGGAGCAGAAAACTCATAAATTAAAAGAAGTAACATTGGAATAACTCTCTATTTAAATTCAGTTTGTTTTGAAAAAATGCATTTGAATTTTTGACAACTGATAGGAAGCCTTAAGTATATTGTAATCTTAAAAAATGTTGTATATTAATGAGGAGAACCAAGCAGGATGTATTTATAACCATTTTTTAAAAGTTGGTCTGTTCAGTTTCTGGATTTTTTTTCAATAAATTTATGGAAGAAGTACCATGCTAAATCTGTTTCTGGCAATGGTAGCCTTTTATGCAGAGACCAAGGAAATCATTACTAATTTCAGTGTATTTGAACAGTTTGTCCTTTTCCCTTTAAAGCTGAGGGTTAAAAAGCATGGAAAATCCCCCTTTCTTTCAATGATAAAAAGTGGGCCAAGAGCTGCTAGGTCTAAAATCTTAGTGGGATGCAACTATGTTACCTTTAATTATTGCTGTTAAATGCAAAATGTTCTCCTAAAATACTCATCACAGAAGAAGTTACTTAACTTACTAGGATTACTTTAAAGATAGTACTACTGTTATTTTTTCATTCTGGAAGTGCTGATAGGAATTAATTAGAAAGGGGGAGGAATGTGTAAGAATTGGAATAGAAATGTGGTAAACTGCAGTCCCGTAAGTGATTATAGGTATCAGCGCTTCTTCCAGTCAGGGTAAAAACGAAGTGCAGAGTTTAATATAAAGGATATATTTGACTACAGATGAATCTACTTTAACAGTGACCCTATAGAGGGACATTGCTGCAGAAAAACAATTGGCCTGTTGGTCTAAATAAAGATTTTTGTATGTTGATTTAAATAATGATTAGAACTAATGATTTAAAAAAATTGTTCTAATTCACCTACCCTGTTTGCTCTGTGCACTCAATTAATTTGAGCCCTTTCCTAGTGCTTTTGTGTCTGTATGAAAGGTAGGACAAAGTTTACAGCAGCACCTAAGGAATTTAAGAATATCTTAGAATATCATAGTCTTCCCATCCCCGAAATAGCTTAGGACAACTGGGAGATTTTATTTGTAGGCTCTTGATTTTTAAAAGGCTGGTACAACTGGTAAAAGACTTAACAGAAAATGTAGAAAAGCATCAGAATAATGAACCATGAAAACAGTACCTTGTTTTAATTTGTGTAACTTTTTAATTCCCTAGTTGGGAGAAGGGGAAAAATAGTTCCCGATTCCTGAAACAGTGTGCTCATGTTAAAGTGTTGTTAATCAAGTTGTAAGCTCTGCCTTAACTGCTTTGTTCTCTCTTAAAAGTGTAGGGCTAAAACTTGTTTCCACTGAGATGAGGTGAATTTCTATTTGGTTTCAGAGACTGAGCCATCCCTATGTTGTTCTGCTTGTGGGCATGCTGGAATAAGCCCATTAAAAGCCCATTTTCAAGGGGTTTTTATTATATGCAAGCACATACCAGATTTGAAAACATACTCGGGGGCGGCAACAGCTCCCTGTTGCAAAAGATAAAGCATCAAGCCTAAACCCGAATGGACACTAGGAATGCTTTATGTGTCTCTGAATTACTTTCATCTCTTCATCGCCCCATTAATGGGCATCCCCACAGACCACGTAGCGCTCTCTCAGCTTCCCTTACGTTTGGGTTTATTCTGCCAATTGCCTGCTATTGTCAGCTAATTGGAGTGGAAATGATAAATGCGCGCAGTGTTCCGGAGCTGCCAAGTCTCCTCACTTGGCAGCCGGTGGGTGATGCTGGTAATTGTTACCAAAAATGTAATTGCTCTGGATTTCAACAAAGCAGCCTGGTGTATTCCTCCTCCGAGACATCCGATACCTGCCTCTCCTCAGTTGTCTCCGGGGTCGTGTGAAGTAAAATCCCAGCCGGTGCCCGCGTCGGGGAGCGCTCGGGCTGGGGCCCATTGGTGCGTCGCTCCCAGCGGAGCGGCAGCCCCTCTCCCCGGGCTCCCCAAAGTGTCCGGTGGACTGGGGATGGACCAACCCCTTGGGAAGTTAATTCCATGAGTTTTACTGGTTCCTCATAAAAGCAGGAGAGGTAATTAGTAGGGTACACGGTAAGCAGTAACAACCACCTTGTTTTCAGCATGAAGGTTAGAATTTCTGGCCTTATCCCTGGCTAACATGATGGCTTCAGCTGTAGATTGCAGTTTTCACCCTGCTCAGTAATTGCAGCAGTACCACCGACTAGATGACCGGCTTTATAAGTCTGGCCTGCTACAGAGGACAATCCAGCACCCAGTGACATTTTATGGATTGACTGAATATTTTCACAAAGCCGTAAGAATTGGAAGGCGGCTGGGGGGAGGACAGAAACCAGCTGTTGTATGCTTCTTATTTCCACAGTCACTGCACCAGAATAGAGCATGGATTGTTATCTAGTGTGATAATACCCCATGTTAAGTGACATCTGATCAAATTACTGAGGCATTTTACATATTAATAGCAGACTCCAATTATTTTTGATTTGTCGGGCTTATTTTTTTATGTTGAGGTAGAGGAGGAACAGGTGCAGCCGCATGAAGTTATGATAGCCAGTCAAAAAAGCCACAGTCAAAGAGATTGAGGTCTTTCTGTGCTCGGGTTAACGTGACAATGTGGCAACAGCAAACCACGAGTGCTCACAGCTGCTCTGAGCTCCCACTTCTGCGCTTGTGTCTGCTCTTTGTCTCTTGAGCTTATTCTTTGCCTCAACCCTCTGTTGCTTTTACTGCTGGTTGCTTTCTTGCTTCCTTCTCTTCTTAGCCTTGTCTTAATGTGCAGCTCTTTCGCTCTCTCCCTCCTGCCTTTTCCTAAATCCTCATCAGTATTCTCCAGACCCATTACGTGCTTGCACTGTGCTCCTGTGTCTTGGGTTTTATTGTATTTCACCTTGTGTCTGGGTGTCTGCAAGCTCTAAAGCTTTGTGAGCGTATCTTGCTTTTTTGCCCCCCATTCTGCAAACCGACCAAGTAATGCAGATATCTCTTCTTGCAGCCTGGCATTTTAAAATTCAGTTGAATTAGGTATCGTTTCTTCTTTTGATGTAGGGAAATCCAGAGAATTAATAAATTATAGTGGCACTACTTGGCGCTTAAGGAGTGCTTTCCATCTTCAAAGTGCTCTGTGCACAGTATTTCATTATTTATACTGTTAATTATATTAGTACTTGTAAGGAAATAGCCCCTTAAGTTGTCGTTGATAAAAGTACACTCTTAACAGGATGGAAATTCAGTGCTTAAATTGTAGCAGATAATTTGTCCACTGAGATACAGTGCCTTGGAGAAGATGTAAGGCGGATTTACAGCAGTTCTTCAAGTGTCTGCTGGAAAGTCTTGCTTTATATTTAAAACAGTGACACCTGGGAGCTTTAAAGTGTCCTTGTAAGTGCTGGAGGAATACTAAGGAAGCCTTAAAGCGTGCAGGTAGGTAGGATCCTCATTTTGCAGCTAAGTGATTAGTATCTCAGTTCCTGTCTGCAGAGTGACTTAGGAGCCTTTCATATAATACTGGATCTCTGTCACTTGAACGCTTTACTCCAGCTTGGGTGGATTGAGATCTCACAGTTAGCTAGGGGCAAAACTGAGAACATTCTTAAACTGTTGGCCCGTGTTTGGTTGCCTTAGAGATAGTCACATTTGAAATGAAAGAAGCAAAAAGAATAATTAAAATACTAGCAGTCTGCATTCTCCAGGTCATGAGAGTTCTAAATACACACCAATAAATCTGGTTATGCTTTTCTGTATCAGCAGCTGTCAGCTACACACGTACATGTAAACAGGGAACAAATTAAAATTAGTTTGAAATGTGGTCCTAAAATAGTCAGTGCACAGGAATATCATCAAAAGTAGTTGTTGCAATAACCTCCATGTTCTTTTATGTATTTCCACCATGTGTACGTTTGCTGCTTTTCTCTCCCATCTCAAAGGAATTATTAAATGGCTTTGCACTTCAAATGGCTTAGAGCCAGAGTGTTGCATTTTGCCCAATTTACTGTGGCTGTAACATTCAGACGTTTGGTAACATTACAGAGAATAAAGCCCCCACCTTTCTGTAGAGAAATCAGTAAACATAATTGTTGCCAGACTTTTCAAATTTGAGTTTAGGTCTGTTGCTTCATAGCCAGGAATAAGCTAAATGTTGAACTGTCAAAGAGCTGAATGCTGAGACCCGTGAACTGCATGGAAGATTCTCATATCTGAAAAATCAGGTAGTAGTTTCCTGACTATTAGCTAGATTCTGAATTCTTAAAACCTCTGCAGAGATGTGCCAGTTTTGATCTGGTAAATGGAAATCACTGACGCATGCAGATGCTTCCAGGCGTCTGCCAGGTGGATTTAGAAAAAGCTGATTTGGAGCAGATAGGAACCAGCCTGCCTAGACTATTATAGAAAATAGGGAAGGAGAAGACCAAAGAGAGAGTTTTCTTATCAGAAACTTGAGCATTAAGTTTCAAAATGTGAGTAAGGGTGGCTCTGTGCTGACCTCTTGCCATGTCCTTTGCCTATTATTCCACTATGGCAATATTTGTTGGTCTTTTTTAGCTAAGGAGAGAGGCCGCAGGGGGAAGGTTTAGGAGAGCCAAGTGATGGGACATTACATCTGCTCTCTCCCTTTCCTCTCCCAGTGCTTACCTGGTGGCTGGCTTCAGAGACAGCAGCCTCACCCTGCAGTGAGCTGCCACTTTTAAAATGCAGGCTGCTTTTCACTGTTGACATCACTCTCACACAGATTTTCTCCTTTGCCACCCACTGTTTTACAATTCTCCTTCCAGCTGGAAACAAACAAGCAAAGTAATAAATAAATAAATAGATACATCAAATGGTTTCATCAAACAGATTAAACACCACTTTTTGCCAGTGGAAGGTTATTAGTAGAGTTCTGCGTATTACCATGGTTTTAGGAGTCTTAGGGTGGATCTGAGTATGATAAAGGTTTGTTAAAGAGAGCAGAATGAGTTAACTCTGATGTGCGTGTTAGCCAAAGCTTGGCACCCACGTAACCTAACCTGAATTTATTCTGTAACCGCACCATGAATCTGCTGGCAGAGATGAAGTCAAGATTCCTGTCGTACAGCTGCAGCCACGTGTATGCGAGGGGAGAACCAGCTGTGTTACCAGAGCAGAAATTCCGTCTCTCTTTGTCTTGTTGACATCTTGCCCCAAGGGGCTGTACACTTAACTGCAACCTCTTGCTGTTACTAAGGTTAGTGTTGCCACCATCAGCACGTTAACAGAGGATCTCCCTACACTTCTGATGCTGCTGGAGTGTTTGTTACCTGTGTGTGAACCTTGCCATGGGAGAAGAGCACAGTTTGATATGAATCAAATGCTCTTGTAGAGCAGTGAAGAGACGCAAGGATTTGTTAGCAGTATTTCTGTTTCCAGTTTTGCACTCTTGATCCAGCGTCGTAGCATAAGCCATTTTGCTTTGACAAAAAGCACATTTTCAGAGGGGAGGCAACTGGCCTTTTCCACTTGACGGTCGGCCCTGGATTCAGGATGGGTCACAGAAGAGAGAACCTCTACCAGTGCTCTCTTCCAGTCACTCAGGTGTGGCGAAACCTTGCCAGACACCTACGAATGGCCGCTCTCCGTGGCTTGCACAGCCTGGTTTGAAGTACACCACATTAAGTTTTCATAAGAGCACAGCAACCGGCAGCTTCTGTGTAAGTGCCTGAGCAAGTGGCCACATTTTTCACGATTCTTTTGCTCTCATTAAGCAGTCTAATGGGCCTTTAAGGCACATTTCAGTCTTTTATCATTATGCTTAACATTTTTAGTAGTTAGCCCTAAATGTGTTCTTAGTAGTAAACTGTTAATCATCTTTTCATATCTTAATTTGCCTAAGTTGTACTTTGCACTGTGAGTAAATTGACTTACTGGAGTAAATCACTACATCATGTAAATGAGTAGCAAAGTCTGGTCTTCTTTCAAGTCAATTAAAAATGAGGCTTAATGGCTTGAGTAGTGGCTGTCTGTATGACACAGGAAAATTTCCTGTATGGCGTAAATGTAGAGTAGTGTACACACAGGGGCTGTCTAATGGAAACGAGTTGTTTAGATGAGAAACTGATCTTCCTCTTTCCATTTTCTTTTGGTGGATTTAATTGAAGGCTTTTGAAAACAGGTAATTAAATGTGTATGTAGCAGTTGTATCATTCAGAGTGCCTCAGGACATAGTTACTGGTTGGTTTTTTTTGACTGCCAGAGAAAGGATACTTAGCATGGATGATAGGACACTGCAGAAGAGGTGAGTGCAGGCAAGACATTTTCATAGGAAGTGGGGTGACAGACAGGCTCGGCTGCTTCTCTGGGGTGCTGCTGATGCTGTTTGATATCAGGATGGCTGGAAGCCAGTGTTCAGGAATAAAGAGAAAGAAGGCTTTGTTTTCCAAGTATCCTACCGGAAGTAATGAGTCCCAAGTGGTTGCTCAGACCTTGGAGAAACTGGTGGGAGGGAAGGGGAAGCCTGGCAAGTGTCCAAGCAATGGGCTGAGGGCCTGAGCTGCCTTTGGAAAGCATGGTGGTGGCGTGGGATCATGACCTCGGCACGGAGGGAATGGAAAGGGGTCAAGCAGAGGTGGTGAAAACCCTTGCGCATTAGCTGTGGGTGTTCCAGTTGGGTGCACTGATCGAGTGGTGGCGACAGCTATTTCCAAATCTGTTGGACTGTCTGCTTGGTCAGAGTCCCCTTTGTGACATTTCAGAATAAACGTGACCAGGTAGAGCCTGTTCATACCTGGCCATGCATTCAGCGTTTTTGATTAAATCAGTTTAATTGCATCTTAGGCTCTTCAGACCTCTCCTTCCATCTCACAGCCCTATGTAGTGAGCACACAGTTTACCTCATGGTTTTGACATGAAAACTTTCTATTTCCGTGACACTGCAGACTGAAAATTCTGAATGTTAGGTTCAACAGCTCATTGGGATTCAGGCACGTCAATATTTGCCTGCATTCCCCGTCAGCTCATGGGGTGCTGTACGGTGCCGCCGCTGTCTGTCCAGGAGTGGATCAGCCTCAGGGCTGACTCAGCTGCCTCCGCACGAGTTGTGGTCGTAGCAGTAGCTGCAGGTTGCACAGCCTGAACTTGATTATGGAGAGGTTTCCCAGAGATGCTGTTGATCGCCTTGAGTTTATTTGAGGTTAAGTCCTATCGATAATCAGCTCCAATGGCAAGATAATTTGCTGTGCATGGCCTTGTCTTTCAACTGTGTATTTGATTGAACGATTAGTACAAAGTTGTGCCTGATAAGTGTGTGGGAGGGGAGGGAGGGGTGGTCTGTTGCAGGCTCTTCCCGTCTCTCTATATTGAGCTATGTGAGCCATTTGCAGTTGTGTAAAATAGCAAATGCATTGTGCTCTATGGGTCTAGTTTAAAACTTATGCTTATTTGCAGAATAACACAAGTTGGAAGCCAGATTCTTGCCAAGACTGCCATTGCCACAGCAATATTGTCACCTGTGAACCTATCGTCTGCAGACACCCTCAGTGTGACTTTCAGAAGGTAAGGGGCTGCAACTGTCCAAATGCCAGATGACCCGTTCTGTGGGAGAAATGTCACGTCACTCTGGAGTTCCCAGCCTTCCCCAGCTTTAAGCCCCTGGAATAGTTCTATCTCAAAATGCCTGTTGGGTTCCCCACACTGTTACATGTAAAGGAATGGTGAGAGCAGTTAGGGTAGTTGTTTCTACAGTCCCTCTGGAAGCAAAGCTCCTCTTGGATTAAGAGGGACACAAAAAGAGGATGCAGCATGAGGTGTTCCCCTGCGGAAACTGGTAGAGGTGAGCTGGCTGCTTATCTTTGTACACTGCAGTGATAGCTGCCCTATCAACCTTCTGGGCTCAGCTGCCTCCCTGCAGCTCCCTTTGAACCTGAGGGCCTGATTCACAGCAGGATTAGGGGGAAGCAAGAGGGAGCGGTGAAATGCTGTTCCTCCTCCCAGGGTGTGTGTGACTGCCCAGGGTCAGGCACAGTGTCTCTGCCCTTTTACTTCTCATTGATGCAAACCTGTGAGGGAAACACACCGGCAAAACCCAGCGTGTGAAACCTTTGTCCCCTTTGACACACTACAGCCAGCGGCTGGGTGTTGGGACAGCTTGCAGGCTGTCTATGCCCCAAGGGCAGCCTGGTCCCCAAAGGAAGCCCCTGAACTGGGTTCGGACCTCCCAGCATGAGCCCAGCTTTCAGTTCACCCTTCATTTGGACGTGGAGCTGGATCTCCCTCAGCCATGCAGATGGACGCTTTCCACTCTGATGAACAAAAACAGAACTGAGATTGTCTTGTCTTTCAGTTTCTTCTGCCTTGTGGTGGTTGTTGAGCTTTCATTGTTTCCTGTTTATATTTCTCTGTCTGAGCCTTCTTTAATGGTTACAGCTAATTGCCCATGGAATTGGTCTTGCATTAGCATCTGGATTACTGGGGTAGTATGCGTGAATGACAATGAAAATTAGTGTTTTAAGGAGGCACTGCCAATATAATTATATGGCTTTATGAAGCAGGTTAAAATGTTTTCCAATGTGACAGCATTAACAAGGAAATAATTTTGTTTCTTACTGGTTTTCCCTGTTATTATCACTGTGTATTGATTAAAGCAAGACTGAAATACTAGCAATTTTTACGCTAAAGAGAAGAGAAGTAAAAAAAAAAGAGTGCTGTTGTGGCACACCAGACAATGGGTGGACTAGATAAGATGATGTTATTCATTTTACGAAATTGGATAAATGAAAAGGTGGCAACTTTAAAGCTCATAAAGGGAAATAGATTTATAGTGTGAAATGAATCTGACTCCGTGACACGAGTAGTCTTCAAGACAAAGACTTCAAGTGTTCTATAAAGGTCTGGCCATTTAAATGTTGAAAAGGATCATCAAGGATCTGAGAAGAAAAAAATCTCATCGTCCTTCAAGCATAAACAAACCACTAATGAACAAGGTCAGAAATCGCCATCCGTCTCCATGGTTTGTTTCTTGTCTGCTTATGGTGAGATTTATGCTAATATTGCTGATCTTGTTTACAGCGACAAGGCATAAACAAAACCAGGCAGTCTTTGCAAAAAGCATACCCAGTGGTGTTCTAAAAATTTGTATGTAAAACCTACTGCTGTGCATACCGAATGCTTTGAGTAGGTGGAAAATCAGCAAACATTATTTCTTTTGTGTGAATCAAAACAAACCAGCAACCAATAACAGTTTTGCCACAGCAGGATCACGGTTGAATAGGGTTTAATGGTTTAAGCTAAATGAAATACTTAATTTTGTTTCCCACCTCTTAAAAACCATAGCCTGAAGGAAACCCTGAAGTGAGAAACTTTTCGCTTTCAAAAGTCTAGAGGTTTCTTTTAGAAAACAGAGAAAGAAAACTTGTGACATTTCAAGTGATTCTGGTTGCTTTTATCATACAAATAGAGAAGTGAAAGGTAAGACAATTTTTTGGCATCTCAGTGTCTTCATTTTTTATTATAACAAAACAAATGACAACTCCCTTCTGAGCAGGAATCCCTTACGCAATGGCTGTGCCCTTTCAAAGTGAAAAGGATGGAATATGTCTCCTGAGAAACACTGTTGCAATATTTTGAAGAAAGTGACCTCATGGATAAAATTTTTCTACATTTCACTTTGTGAGCCTGACGTGTTCTTCTCTGGTTTTGGTTTTCTGTTTTCTCCCTCTCCAGCTCCCATGCTCACACCAGTAAAATTGTTTGGTACTGTTATTGTTATTAGCTGTGTATTTTTGTGTATTATACAGCAGACTGATGTGCCACCTCTCAACAAAGGGATCTGGTGTAGCAGCATTACATATTTCACTTAATACGTTTCCTCTCTAAAATGAGAGCACTGGCTCTAGCAAGGTCCCCTGTCTTTACCTTCATGTTAAAGTCTCTATTTCACATGAACTGCTTATTGGATTCTTGTATCTTTTTAGGGAGAAGTGCTCCAAATAGCGCCCAACAAGTGCTGCCCTGAGTGTGCCTCCCGAGCTGAAGGATTTTGCCAGCATGAAGGATGGATCCGGAGCGTGAGTCCTGTGTCCTGTTCATTGGCAGGGACAGTCCTTTCCAGTTTTCAGATCTCTGTTTGGGTCATGTCAATGCTTAACTGACATGCGGGAGAAGGGTAGTTCATGGTCTTACATTCTTTCACTATCAGATAAAGTAATACAAACAGGAGTTTGGTTGACAGGATTTGCAAAAAGGGAATTTTCCTGAGCAGTAGTGTGTCCTGGCTGGCTTAAGAAGAGAAAGTTTTCCACTCATTCATTCACTTTGCTGTTTCTGCGGATGACTGAGACAACATAGTAATGTTAGAAGGGGAGCAAAGTAAATTGAACTTGGACGTATTAGCTGTCCCGAAAGAAGGCTTTCCTCTCAGCAGTCACCTGTGCTGGTAGAGATTGATTGCTGTTGTGCATTTTGTAATCCTGAATTATTCAAGAAGCAGGTTCTAGGATGTGGTTTCACCTAGGGAAGCTGAAAGGCCAAATCAAGAAGAATAAGTGTCTACAAATAAGAAAAAAAAATAAGATTAATGGGTAGTAGTTAATGAATCATGTCAAACAATAGGCAAAAGTAGAAAAATAGCTTAACAGTGAACCCAAGTCCTGTGTCTGGTCTCTTAAAGACTTTTCTGTTCGACAAGAGGCAAGTCAGGTCCAAATCTTAAAAAATATGCTAAAATGCTCAGATTCATTTGAATATCTGGACACCTGAGATGCATGTTGTGACCTTCTGTTTCAGCATGACCAGGGATAACACATCCATCCTCTTCTATTTATTTGTGCCTTTGATTTGGGTGATACTATGTTATATCATACAACATTATATTTCTTCTTCTTGTTGCTGTTGCTGCATTTCTGTGTGTTGTATTTTTGGTGCAGCTTTTGTCTTTTGGCTCTCTATAAGCCTGTTCTTTGGGACACAACTCAGGTGAATGAGTAGGCATCCCCACAGGGATTATACGCATATTTGTACCTAGAGTCATACGTCACACCCCGGTTCCACCGTGGGGTGGTCATTAAACCGTTTTTTTGTCAGTGCAAAGTCTCATTGTGATGGTTGGCACAGATTCCCTGAAGGAAGAAGTTTTCTCATTTGTCAGTAAGCCACTGTAATGCTTTATGACTTGACCTTCATTCTACAACTATCTAGCTAGCAACGCTGGTCATAGCAATAGCTCCTTCAAAGAAAATCTGTATCCATTACCTGGCATGAGCCTTTTTACTCCCTGCCTGATTCAATATTGCTTGTTTTATAAAAATTAACATTCTCTAGACAACACTCTGGAGAGCATTGCAATACAGCAATGTGTTTCTTCTCGGGGCCAATTTTTTCCTCACCATGCTTCAGGGTAGAGGTACTTGTTTCTGCATTAATGAATAATCAAATCTAATGAGATTTTAGTGAGGTGTGTTAAGTATGTTGGGTGGATGGTATTCACCTGACCACCTGGTGGTCACGTGTGCGTTGGGGCCCATGTTGAGTATTGCTCCAAAGAAAACATGTGTCTAAATTTAGAGTTTGCCCTACAGAAGCTGTAGTGGAGAGGGTATCCAATAGCCTGGGTCTTCTGCAGTGGGTTGTTGCTGGATGCCACTCTGCAACAGGAAGGAAAATTAGGCTGATCGCCAGGTTTGCCACTTTACCAGGGTTAAATTACTTTTTGCCCCAACTGTGCAGCCAGAAATGACTGTCATGTGGGCCTGCAAAAGAGTGAAGTTAACACTAGTCTAGGGGGGGCTTAGAAGGGAGAAGATATATTCACAGGTCTCATTGGCAGCTGGATTCATGCCTGTGTTTTGTGTGCCTTTGGTTGTGTTGTGCACTGCAGCATGGCACGCAGTGGGCCAGCTCTGGATGTGCCTGGTGCTCCTGTGCCCACGGGAAGGTGAACTGCAGCCCCACGACCTGCCCAGCCCTCACTTGTGGACGAGGGGAGCTGCAATACACTGCTCAGGGGTCCTGCTGTCCCAAATGTGTGGGGCTTGGCGGTGAGTATTGCATGTGAATGCGACACTGTCTGGCTCCCGTGATCCAAGCAGTAGGTCACTGGAAATCTCCTTTTAGTCCCACAT
Source organism: Limnodromus scolopaceus (assembly GCA_028565335.1). Taxonomy (NCBI): domain Eukaryota; kingdom Metazoa; phylum Chordata; class Aves; order Charadriiformes; family Scolopacidae; genus Limnodromus; species Limnodromus scolopaceus. The sequence goes on from JAOXNO010000033.1 coordinate 2,637,914, forward strand.
ATGGAAAGTTTTTCTTTCCTTGTTCAGTTCTGTTGGGAAGACACTGGCGCCAAGTGTGTCTCTTAATTCTCTTTATGCCCTGCTACCATATTCACATTTTTAGCTACTTCATTCATAGGCCAAGAGAAAGTGATAACCTTTAAGCAGTGAGCAGATGTGCCTAATAGGTCCTTATTTTGGAGACTAAAATCTGGAAAAGAAAGATACAGATATTTCCTATGTAGCGAGGGTACCTTTGACACTTGCAGACTCGGACTGCAAGTTCCAAAAATGCCTGAGCTATTGGATACCTTTTCTTATAGAAGTCCAGTGGGACAAGTGCATCCAAGAGCTCTTAATTCACAAGTCTAAAGCCCTTGAAAACTGGTAGAATTGTTACTGTTACTGTCTTTGCTTGCTTTGAATTGTGATTGAATTGAATTTTGAATTCTGAGATGCACAAAATCTGTATTTTAATGACGGATGGCGGAAACAGATTAAAGGGCACTGGAAAAGAAAATTACCCATTGTTTTCATGTCTCTTAGAGCCTTGCATCTTTGATGGACACTTGTTCCAGGATGGTGAGGACTGGCGCCTTGGTTGGTGCTCCAAATGTGTCTGCAGGGACGGCGTGACGCAGTGCTTCACAGCTACCTGCCAGCCTCTACTGTGCAGCCAGGTCAGCACCCATCGGCTGTCTGTCTTTCCCTTGGCAAGAGCCACTTCTTGTGTGGGTGTACAAATTAGCAGGCAAATCTTCTGTGTGACAAGTGGGCAATTTGGAGGACCGAGTTTTGGTGTGTGGAAATGATGTGGAGTGGCGGTTAAGTCTGTCTGTATACACCTGCTGTCTGTCTCTTCCCCCATGTCTTCTTTCCCCACCATTTTATCATGCCTTTTCTGGCAACTTAAGCACAAATAAAGAAACTGCTCTTTGTTTTATACTAAAAAAATTATGTGGGTTTGTTCAGGAAATGTTTTTATTTCTGTGAGAGAAGGAATGAAAACACAATATTTTTAATGGGGGTTTATCTTCACAAATTTCAGTCTTTGGTTTGGAGCTGAAAAGTTTGGGTTGCTGGTCTAAAAATACAATTGAAAGTTGTCAAATGCGGATGAAATTCCCCTTTTGACTTAAAGAGTTTAGAAATACAAGACAACTTCAGCTGAAAGAAAAGTCTAAGATCAGTATTCCTTTATGTGTACTTGTGTTTAGAAATCATCAAGTTTAGTCCAGGTGAGATAACCAGGACATTTCTGTTTCCAAGGTCTTTGCTGTGGACAAATGATGAGTTCTCAGCACTTGTGCAGTGATCAACCCAACCAAAACACTGCAAGATTATATACAGTATTAACACAGGGGTTAGTAAAGACAGCAAACTATACACAGTACTCTACACCCTGTACAAGTGACTGAATTTTTAAAATCCTCTTTGTTACATTGAAAGTGCTTAAGGGTGTGACTTTGCTCTTTGGATTTCTTTCCATTGGGCCCATTGTACCAGTTTTATTGGGCACCCTGGTATGCTCCTTTACAACAGCATGCCATGCTAAGTGAGTGCAGGAACTGCCTACCTGGAAATGTTCTAGGGGCTGCTGTTTCCCAAGTATTTTTTAATCTATTTACCATGCTCCAATGACGAATCCAGAAGCTCCCTTGAAATGTCGTCTCTGGCTGAGCACGCTTCCCTATAGCACTGAGGAAAACAAAAGCAGTAGTCGTAAACTTTTTTTCCTGTTGATGCATACAAAGTTTTCTGTTACTGGACCAGATGTTTGTGCAATTAACATTTTTTTTTATTTTAATAGAAGGAAAACCCACCTGTTTCTGTGTGTGCTAATTGTGTTTTGCTGTGTCCTGAGATACACAATTAGTATTCGTTGACTAAGTACTATGCATTAAACCAAATTTATGCATGCTTTAGATTTCTCCTTTCCCACTCCAAATGGACTGATGTTACCTGCTGACTGCACTAATGTTTAATCAGCTAATCATTAGGATTTAATTTGTGAAAACAGAAACGACTGTGTTGTTGCTGTGATGTGTCTGAGAATAGTTGGCTGACAGCATCTGAGTTAACACAGCACAAAACCAATTCTGACAGTGTTCCAGATATTTGCTACCAAGGTGCCCAGTAGAAGGGACATTAGCAGGATGTGCAAGGATCTTGTTCTGCTCTCAATCATACCTATCATTTTCTTGCATGTGCCTTTATCTCTATCACTTTCTTCATTCCCCGCTCCCTGTCAAAAGCAAATACATAAATTCTCCCAGTATTAAGCTCTCATCTTCCATCTTTCAGTTAACTGTGCCCTTCCCTGGGTCCTGAGGGAAAGGAACTTCAAAAATACTCATTGTATGCGGGAGTGTGCCTGAATGTCCCACCACATATCCCACCAAAATCCATGAAAGAATTCTTTTAACTGCTGGGAAATCTATCGATAACTTTTTTTACAAAGTCTTCCACTCTTTCTTTGAAAGCTAGTGATTTGACTAACAAAGGAGATGAGATAATAGTGCTTAACATTTCTACAGTAAGTTCAGTCCACAAGTCAGTCTGCTGGTCATCCTGAGTGTCAGTCCAGCCCAACCCACAACACTGAGGTGGCTGGAGGGAGGTGCTCGTGAACAATTACTATTCCAAATTGTTGGACGTATGTGAAATTGCAGCAGGGGAATTACAGAGGCATTTTGGATGGTTGGAGTTGAGGCATGCCGGAACTGTTACATTGGTGTGAAGTGCCAACCTATTCCAATGTGATTTAAATCAGTCATAAAAAAGTTTAAATTAAGGTAATCCAGCTTTTAAGCATAATTTGACACCTGTACAGACAGTTATGCTGTATGGATTTAACTAAAGCAGTGCAAATGCCCGAGACGTGGCGAGTGTAAATCACACATTCAAAGCCTCAAAATGCAGCAGTACCAGGAAAACAACCTCTTGTCTCCTCCATCTCATGCTTTACCATGCTTCTCTACATAGCTTTATATATATCTTTTCTTTCTCTGTATATCTGTGTACCTCAATATATGTACTTTATCTTATGCATGTGTGCATGTGTGTGTCTTTATCCACGTCTATGTACCTGTCTATGTATTTGGACCTCAGTTGCCATCCAAAGAAGCCCAGAAGATGAGGTGAAGGAAATATTTTTCTTTCTAGCTTTCTACACGGATCTCGTGCTGTGAAGCCTGCCCCCAGATATTGGAGCCAAAATGAAGCCTTGAGTGACTGTGGGTTATCACACAGATACTAAATGCCTGGAATTCCAGGCGGTGATGCTGAGCCCCGTGTTAACTATTCATCCTTTTATTTTACCCATCTCTCTTGCTTTCTGTTTAGGATGAAGTTATGGTTATGCCTCCTGGAAAATGCTGCCCAGAATGTGTTCCAAAGCCCTGCTCAGTGTCAGGAAGAGTGTACCAGGTAACCTTAGACGAGCCACGCTGAAAGGCAGTTGTTCACAGGTTCTGGCACAGGTCTCTTTCCCTTCTCTGTGACATGAGCCTTTCTGCCAGCCCTTAGTACAACCGTTGCTTTTTTTCTTCCTGGAAAGCCAGAAGAGTTGAAAGAAATGAGAACTAGATAAGAATTTGCTGGCAAGCAGAAAGGTAGTTTGCAGGGTGAAGCAGATTAGGCACTTTCTTTTCACACTTTTTTGAAGGAGAAAAGCAGAAAGCACTGGTGAAGGTCAAAGTATTTATAGCTTCCATTGTATCATCTGGAATTAATTTAATGCATTATTTAATGAATGTATGTAGATGGGGGTTTCTGTTGATGACTGTTTTTTGCTAATAGTAGTAGTTAAGGCCTTACCAATGTCACTAGCTTACAGTGAATGAGAAATACACACCACAGTGTCATCTAGGCCTCATACCTCTTCTTCCTCTTTGCTGGTCATATAGAGATAAGCTTTTTTTAAAGAAAAGTTTATTACCAGATGCAGACGTGCAGAAAGAGCCATCATATTCCATAAGCAGCACAGATTTCTGGAAGAATGCGATTATTTGTGAAGAGTGCTTAACGATTACATACATGTTCTTTTCAAACAGCATGGTGAACAGTGGAAAAAGAATGCCTGCACTGCATGTGCTTGTCACAGAGGGGAAGTCAGATGTCTGAGAGAGACCTGTGACTCTATTAACTGTGAGAAGGTAGTGAAAAATCGTTCACCTCTGATCCCCTGGATGCATGTGTCACTGTGCCCGTGCCCGTGGGTTCAGACAGTCCTGCTCAATGGTTGCTGATGTTTTGTAGGGAGAGAACAAAGTGCAGCGTCCTGGGAAGTGCTGTGAGGAGTGTGTGTCTTCCAAGGGAAGCTGCTTGTATGATGGCACTGTCAGGTACCACAGTGAGATGTGGAATAGTACTCGCTGTGACTTCTGCGTGTGTGATGAAGGGCGAGTCACTTGCCAGGAAGCAGAGTGTGCCAGAGTGGAGTGTGCCAAGGTAAGAAAGATTTTCTTCTCTCAAGATGTATCTGTCAAGTCTTGTGACTGTTTTCCCCCCCCTTTTTTCTCGACTGACATCTTCAGACACTTAAGGCACCTGCCCATCTCTTGGAGCTTGTTTTGTGTAATTACCTTGAAAACACTTTTCAGGAAAGGAGAGTAAACTTTGGATTTTCCATTGAAGGTTAACTGCTCGGTAGGCTTGTATTGTGAAGCAAGCCAGTGTGAATCTGTGACAAATTTAACTTGGATTCCTTCCCACGCTGTTGTCTGCCTGCTAAAATGGAGAGTCAGACACCCAGAGGTTTCACTGACCACCGGCTTTACCAGGAGCTGAACGTGGGGGGAGACGTACAGGCCAGAGGTAGTTAAAAATTTAAGAAATATTCCTTCTGCCTTCATTCTCTATGCTACAAGGGACTTCAGTAGAGTAGTTGGATATGGAAGTCTGGGTTCCACTTTTCTCCTTTTTTTCCATGCCTTTCTTGGCATGGGAATGAAGCTGATAAGGTATTTTATTCCCAGTGCTGTTTACTCCAAAAGTAAATCTCCCCCCAAGGTTATGTTACATTTGCTCTATAGTGGATGTGAAAAATGCATTAGATAGGGTTGAATGCTTAACACACAGACAAGTATGTTTTGAATTGCATTTTTGCAAAGGGATAAGACTTCTGTGGTCTTTGTCACTGCATCTGTTTTAATTGGTGGGCTAATATGTGCTTTATAGTTCCTACTCCACAGTGTCAGTGAGAAGGGAGGGAATTGTAGCCTTCTGAGTTTTTTCTCTCGGTAGCAACGCTTTTCTGGCGACTGCCTGCATGCTAAATCTTGAGTAGCAGCACCCTTGTGTTGTGTCTGAAGTCCAGCCAAAACCTGGACATAATGTGTTCACTGGATTAGATTGTTTTAATGAGTGTTCAAAAAAGTGAGAATCTACGCACAGTGTCCCGAATGATGATCACGCAGAAAGGATGTATCTAGGAATAAAAGCGTGTGCTTCTTCATCTGAGATTGTGCCTTGTAAATAGCAAAAATCCATTGAGTGTGGAACCCAGACTCTTGTCACTGGTGTAGTACTGCTGATGATCATCTGACCTTAAACTGCACGGAGAGATTTTGCTGGGTGGAAGGTCGTGGTTGTCATAAAATCTTTTACGCTTGCATCTGTTTCAGTCAGCTTCCTGCATGCTTATGGCTGTAAATTGGATCATTTACATTGATGATGATGGCATACTGTCATGGCTCAGCAGGGGGAATTATTTAATATTCATGCTCATATCTTGGGTACTGACAAAGAATCCATTATTCAGAAAAGCCAGGGATGTTTTACACAACAGTAGCTGAAGATCTTAATGTGTAGGGTTCAAAACTGGGGAGTTAAAAAGTGTGCAGCATTATCACTCATCTAGCAATTTTTCAGACTCAGGCTCTCACAAGTAACCACCCATCTAAAAGCCCGAGAATCTAAAAAAGTGGTATTATTTGTCAGAGTATGAACCGCTGCAATTCTGAATTAAATGAAACGTGATTGCTAGGAGGACAAAAGGAGGAAGACTGTCCTTTGTTGTAGATAAGAGTTATGGCCCCACTTGACAAAAGGTATTTGCTCAAGGATTTATTATTCTTCATGGCTTTCCTTAAGATAAACTAGCTTTCTCAAGTTGTGCTCAGTCATAGTTTACCTTAATAGTACAAGGTGTGTATTAATTAATGACAACAAAATATTTATTCAAAAAGCAAATACAAGATTTCCTTTTTCCTTTGCTTTTTCCATCTTGAGTTGCAGGTCTGTTTTTTAGGCACCTGCATCAATAAATCAGAGCTGATGTGAAGCTAGGAGCATTTGGATTCATCTCTTCATTAAGGCATTATTAATTTTCTGGTCACATCGTTTTATTCAAAGTGTAATGAGGCCACAGATACGAACTGCAAATCCTAGACAGCTCAACATAGTATAGCAGCATTACGTGAGGGTAGGGTAGAGGTTTAGCTCATAAACCCTTTCAAACAAACCTGTCCAGCAAACTGTCAAATGAAAGCGTCTGTGGTGATTCTGACCTAATCTTCAAAAAGCCATTTTCAGCAGGTTACTGATGAGCTAGGAATACAAGTTATGTGGCGGGCTGGGATAGCTATGGATGTGAGTGTGCTCAACCAAAACCACTCAGACTGTCAGATCATCAAATAATCCTGCTGGAGGACTTGCCAGCACCCTAGCTAAGTAAGGCCACTGGTGACGATGTTCAGAGGAGGGTGGGTCGTGGGTCCTGGCAGGGGATGCAGCAGCCTACCCGAACAGGCTGGTGATGGAGCGTTTCTGCTGGCAACCCTGCCAGCCCTAGAAACTGCAGGATCGGTTAAGAGAGAGCCTGCAGGGCGCTGCGTGGTTACCGTACATCCCCTGAGCCGCAGAAGTCCTTCTGATATTTAGAAGAAATGGAGCCAGGGTGTTGAGAGTTACGGATGGTGCATGTGGATGTAGGTGTGTATGTGTTTGAGAGAGAAGGCACAGAAGGCATAAACATTTTTTCCTCATTTCTGCCTCCCAGCCCATCACTGCCTTTCAGTGTTCTCAACTGGAATTTGATGAATCTCTCCAGCAAAACCACAAGTTATCTCACATAACCTCTCCCTTTTCTGAGTCTTGGCAGAATGGCATGGTTGCATTTTATTTTTTTTTGGCTAGGCAGGCCATTTTCCATGGCTATACATCATTTCCTATAGTGTGTGTTTCTGTGGGGATGTGGGCAGGGATGGGGATGGGAGAGTTTACGTACTAGTGACATGAGATCCAACCACTGTCAAGGGCATTTTGAAGATTTAAGAGCAAAAAACTATAGAACTAGCAGAGAGCGGTTTAGGCTGCAAGTGGTCCTCCAAGACTAAGAACCATACAGTTTCTTCTCTCTTACCCATTCTTAGAAATGTATGAGGATCGCCAGAGCATGGCCTGGCTTAGTTGTTTCACCTTGGTGAAACTCACAGTGACCAGTTCTGTTATTGCCCTCTCTATGTCTAAAGTAATTCACATACACAAATTGGTGAGCGTGCCAGTGTGGCCCAGTGAAATATATCCTGCAGTGACTGCTGGCACAGGTGCCCAGTGTGTAAATCAGCAAAACTATTTGGTAAACTTGGCGCTTGGCTGAATTTTGTGAGCCATCAGAAGAAAGCAGCAACACGCTGAAATGGAAACCAGTGTGAGCTGCGTGATTTCATTGGGTATGTGAGTGCCTCACAAACGTTTAATGAGCAGTCATGACTTCTCTGTTTGTCACAGGTAAATGATCAGCCTGGTTGCAAAGTGACGAAGATTATGCCCACTGAGATTTGGGATGGGGATTAACACTGACGTTTAATGGGCATAGGTTAAACAAGTGCTCAGTGCAGATCAGGACCGAATCTAATTTAGTCATTCATTTGTAACTTTTTAACTGTAGTGGTTTTGTATACATATGTCTGTTTTCTGACCAGTATGTATTATCTTGCCTGCGTTTACAGTGTGTGAGAATCTGGTCCAGAAAACCTACTCAGGTCAGAAAATCAAAGCTGTTTCTCTTGAGCTGAGTCCTGGTTCCCTGGGACAGAGTCTCCGTCTTTTCTAAATACTCAGTTTCACTTGGGCACAAAAAGTTGTGATGAATTAAGGCACTTTATTCCCTTCTCCTGCTGCTAAATTCTTATCTGCAAACTGAAATTAGTTAAGTGGATTCTGTGCAGTTGTACAGTTGTAACAAAGAGCAGTCTTTTTCCATCCGGGATAAATAGAGCATGTGGTTTGAAGTTCTCTTGGGGAAAAAACAGGACATTCAAAATGAAAGTAAGTTTCTATGCATTGAAATCTTGACAGTCGTCCAGTAAAATCCTAGTGATCTACAATAAAAATATGGCATTCCTATTCTTTGTACTTGCAGTGAATTATATTGGGAGGTCTGTCTTTGGGGGATTTAGGGATGGAGTAATGGCCTTATCGCTGAATTCTCTGGCCTTTTCTGAGGTTTGTTCTGCAACTGCAGTATTCACTAAGCACATTTTTCAAACTGTACCTACAGAGATGAAGTAGGATAGAGAGAAGATAAGGTGAAATTAGATATTGAAGATTGCATTCCAGGGCAAGAGCTGTTCTGCCTCTGCATTCCTCAGTATTTTTGGTGATGATGTTTCCATTTGAATTGCTGCAACCTTTCTCTTCACAGGGTGAAGAATTAATTCACTTAGATGGGAAGTGCTGTCCTGAATGTATCTCAAGCAATAGTTACTGTGTTTACAAAGAACATACCAAAGCTGTGAGTATCCTGGTACTTTGGAGCACGTAATCGTGAGTTCTGCTTGTGAAGGTTTGGAGGAATTGACTCTCCTGCTCAAGGTCTAAGAAGGATATTATTTGCAAGTGTAGCAGAAAAATAATCTATTAATATTGTCTGCAGCTTGCTTCGACAATTTACAGAATGCACTTGTTTATAATGTATGCATCTGCTGCAGAGCTTAAGTTTGCCTTGCTTTCCTTTGTGCAGTATAATCAATCATTTCCCTTTAATATTTAATCTACATACTCACAGGTTTCCTGCAGATCTCATGGAGTTAAAGTTGCCTGACTTTAATCCTATAAAGTAAAGGCTACAGAGCTGTGGCAACATATAGCTATGGATCCCACTGATTATAATTTTTACTGCAACAGGACTCCATTATTTTATAAACATTTTCAAGGAACTTTCCTCCTGAAGTTAAACAGAAAGGAAACATTAACTAGCTTGGTTGAAATATGCCAATATAGTGGACTTTTCATTGCTCTGACAGATGAGGACTGGAGCTGAGGACTGTTTGCCAACAGATGTGAAAAATGGGAAGTTTCATACTATTTTTGTTGTGTTTTTTTTTTTTTTTTTTTATAATGCCAACACTTCCCTTTCCTTCCTCAGATCTCTCTGACCCAAGGGAGGTAAAATATATTAAGGTGTCAGGTTTAATCCCGTTTGTGCTTCATCCATTTTAAGAGAGGAACTGGCACAAAAATGTCATGGGCATTTAAAATCCTTGTTCTCTCTTTTCTGCCTTTTGACTTCCTCATGTGGCACCAGCAGAGCCCCAGCTGCTGGGGACAGCTTCGGTGGCCTTCTGAGCAGAGCCAGGGATGGAGATCGCAGGAGGGGAGCAGCGGGTGCAAGATCTCTTCCCTCCGTCGACTAGTAAAAGTACAGGTGTCAGATTCAATGGGTGGTTTTGAAGAAAGCTGATGATATCTCTTCATCTCTGTGGTGTTTCAGCCAGTCCTCAGTGATGGAAAACAAGGCAATAGAAGAGAGGAGGAGAGGAAATAAAATGCTGTGAAGGTTAGAAATAGATTTAAAGTGTGACAAAAAGGTCATTATGCGAAGAGATAGATTCAGACAGAGGACAGATCATGGGCATCTGTCTGTTCACATAGAGAGCAAATTCAAACACTTGTTAGCAGGCTGTGAAAAAGAAGTGGACAAGTGAGGCAGCAAAATTTGGGGACAGGAGAAAATGCTTTGAGTCAGAGAAAATGAAGGGAGGTGAAGAAGTAGAAAGGACTTGCTGCTAACTGAAAAACCCCTGCTTCAGGGGGAGTGCCGAGAGGGAATGTGTTCAGGTGTTCACGGGCCAAGGACTCTTCTGCCCAGGCGCTCTGCAGGCTGCCTTATTCTGGAAAGGCAAAGAGGGCAAGAGGGTTAATGGTACAGAGACACGCAGTCCCATGTCGGCAGGTCTCCATGCTGAAACAGTGCCAGGAATGTTTAATTTACTGTTAGCACTGATGTAGCATTGCAGCGTACCCAGAGATTTCTGTGCATGGCAACACCACTTTGTGCACAGGCTCCCCTTCGCTGCTGATGCTGGCCCTTCGGCGTTTCTGTTGCAGAACGGAGAGAAATGGGAAGATGGGCCGTGCGGAGAATGCGAATGCCGGGATGCAGAGGTGACCTGCTTCCAGCGCTCCTGCCCGCCCTGCCCGACAGGCAGCCTGGCTGTTGGGGCGCAGGGTGACTGCTGCCCCCACTGCCAGCCAGGTACGGACCCAGGGATCATCGTTTTGTACCATCATCACTCGTGTTGGGTGGGAGCATGTGTGTCTCATGCACCTCTGGCATGGGGCACGTTCTGGCATCCCTGCAGCCCTCGCTGCTACCTGCATTGAATTTTGTCTTGTCTTTGGTTTGCAGTTGCTAATTAGCTGGCTCCCCCTGACTTTCCCTGGTTTGAATGATAGCTTTCTTTTGGCAAAAGAGTTTATCCTTGAGATTGGTGTTTTGGAAATATTTTGTCTATTTCGTTTTGCTTTAATGTGAGTTTTACAAGGCAGGGGACTGCTCCTTCTGAATCCTGACATGAGTTTTGGAATCTATAGGTTCCTGATTATTTCTTGGGAGTGGAAATAACTGTTATGCCACAAGCTCACCTTGGGCTGAATTGCTGCCAGTTAATAATTGTTTGGAAAGACTAGGATAGCCTTAGCTTATATGCTAATTTTGCATATAAATTCGTTTTTCTCCAGGATATTGTAGTTCTCCTTGATTTACTTTTCATATTTGGTAGGCTTTAGCTGTGGTTTCTTCATTTTTCATATTGGTAGCTCTTCTTGTTGCAATCATATAACTTTGTTTTTATCAGAGTGCTCACGTTAATGTTTTATCTCAGTAAAAAGAAAATAGCTTCACAGTTTAATTATGCTGTCATTTGCAAGAGTGCCTTGGCACATTTGCCATATTAATGTTTTAAAGCTTGTTATTTACTGCATGCTAATAAAAATGCAAAGCACTACAAATTGAAAAGTGAGGAAAATGGGTTTTGGGACGGTTCAGATAAAATTATCCTAGATTTTCAAAAGGGAATGGTGTCTGCACAGGCTCCTAAGGAGGGGACAGATAATAAAGTGCTCTCAGCCCTGTTCTCTTTCCTATCAAGATAGCTTACTGTGTACTCGTTACCCTGACCTCCTCATTTAGCTTCTGTAATGGTAGCATTTTGGAAAATACAGGATTTGAAGTCATGGTATTGGATGCACAGAGCCATACTTGCATTTTTGTGTCCTAAAAGGTAAATGGAAATTTCATTTACTGAAGCCTGTTGTTTTCCCTCTGTCTGTTTCTGTGTTGTATTGGATGGAATGAGAAAGAAACGTAAAATTCAGCCTGCAGCAGTTCAATCTGTGAGCCTAGAGCATCAGTCCCTATCGTATCTACTTTGTTAAAGCCAGTAAAAAATTATTGCTGTTTCTCAGAAATGTGCTGGGGGAAGCAGGCAGAGAGAATCCATTCATCCTCAGCCGATGTAAAGCATATATCCCTAACTATAGCTGTATTTATGTGAAAACGAGCAAACATGATGTCTGCCTGAGAACATTTGTGTTGGTGCAGAGGGAATTTTTTTGTACCTAGAGAAAAACTGTCCATTCTGTACCTCTCTGAGTAGTGAGTTCATTGTCAGACTGGAAGGATGGGGCTGTATATACCTTTGGAAAGTTATTGGAAAGAAATGGATAGAAACAGAGCCTCCTATTCATTCCTCCTTTTTATGACTGTGGATTCATTGTTATCTTCAATTGTATGTCCTGTAGCTCTTGATTCCTGATTCTGTCCTTGGATACATCTCCCTGGAAACTTACAGGTTTATTTAATGTAAATGAAGGAGAGTTTTCAGCATTGGGATCTTTTTTGCTGACTTGTCAGGAAGGAACTGACATCTTTTCTTCCAGCAAGCAAAAGTAGCTCAGTAGTAAAGCAAAGGTAGTCCTTCTCTTGGCATCTGTAGAGAGAGCAGCCATGCCACTTGAGAAAATACCTGTGGTCAGAAAACACTTGCTACGGTGCTGTGGCATAAAGCTTTTGACTGGAGGGAGAGCAGTCTGCCACCGGTACTCTGACTTGGCGTGGAAACAGTCTTATTGCAGGGCTTGACTGAAGGAAGCTCAAATTCACGTTGTTTCAAATCATTAATTCCATATGACTTGTGACTTTTATTGCTGAGAAAGCATGTGGACAACGAATATCCTTTTTATCAATAGTCTAGAAAATCTGAATCTGCGTAGTAAGTTCTCACATACTAGGATACAGCAATATAATACTCAGCCCCTCTCATGCAGTCTTGGGGGGAAAAAAAAACCCAAAACACTCCAAAAATAACACACTTTGAAACACCAACAGAAGTAAGTAATGAATTTCACTTTGATTTTGGATTGTGCATTGTTTTGTGCCTTCCTGACTAAAACCACTGCTGATGGTCTTTGCCTTTGTGTCTTCTCTTTGCACCAGTCGAGTGCCACCCAGACTGTTTGACCTGCTCTCAGTCCTTGGATCACTGTAACGCCTGCCGCGACCCCAGGAGGCAGCTGCAGAATGGGCGCTGTGTGGAGATGTGTGAATTGGGCTTCTACCAGGATGGGGCTACTTGCTTAGGTAATTTCTGCAAGGGGTTATATCCTGTCAGATGGCTGTCTTCTCTGTCGCGTGCTGTGCTTTTGTTTGTAGGATCCCACAGGCTTACTATAAAGAGAGTGCCAGGCTTTGTCTGGAAAAGCATTTGGACACATAGTGAGTAGTAACCACAGGCTTAAGACTTCAAGAGGTTTCAAGTGGAAGCCCCTAAAAAATGCAAATTCTCAAAATCTTTTGCCAAAATGAGGCAAAATTGTCTCTTTTATCAGAACAGGGGAGTCTTGCTGCCTCAAGGCATTTGGGATTAATACATCTTTGTTCTCCATTCTTTCTCGTGGAAGCCTGCAATGAAACATGCTTAGCCTGTACCAATGGATTTGAGTGCTCCTCGTGCCAGCCATCTCTGCTAATGAAGAATGGGCAGTGTGTGACTTCGTGTGGAAAGGGATACTTTCAGGATCAGCTCCTCTGCACAGGTAACTCAAAGCAAAAAAGATTGCAGTATTTTGTGGTAGCAAAAGAGCAGACAAAAGCTGTACCGAGCTATTAGATATACTCTCTGTTGAGAGATCTGCTGTTGACATAGGTGTTAATGTTCACCCTAGAGTAAAGGAAGGAGTGAGCAGAGGAACTAAGTCATACAGTGTAAAATTGATTACTGGTTGGGGAAATATTCTCTAAAATTCCTCAGCAGATCAGTTCTATTGGTTTAAAACCCTCTGCTTCTGAACAGTGCAGTTTTTCACCACTGTACTCTTTTAATTCAGAATTCCGTTTTTGAAATGTGACTGTGTTTTTTATGCTGTTAAGTGTACGAAGCAGGATGTATGCACTAATTTTACTAAGGATATAACCCCCTGGGCCATGTCTGGCTATCTGATCCTTGGATTTTTCTTTGAGTTCAGAGCAGACAAGCTGCAACTGCTAATGCCAGACTTTTCAGGACATGGTGCTTTGCGGTGTGTGGAAATTCGCCTGGAGGGGTGGGGGATTGATAGGACCCAGAAAAGCTCACAGAAAATACTTTTTGGAAAAGTCTTTTGTGCTGTTTTGCCATTCACTTGTTTCATATGGTGTGCTCTTCCTGAAAGTTGATTGGACTAACTGTTCTCAGGACGCATAGTTACAAAGTAAATTAGTAATTCTATAAAACACTGAGATAAGTCAAAATTCTATATCATAGCAACTAGAAAGACTGAAAATAAGATTGGGAAGTTAAAGTTTTCTCTTCGATGGAGCTATGATGGTGCTTTTATGAGCTTCCCCTGCTCCTTTGAAACACTTGTACTTTTCCCAGACTGTAAGGCAGCTGCTTTTTCATCATGACAGTTTAATTGTTTTCTCTAAAGGTAACACTTCTCTCCTCTTGATGTTGGCCTTTTTAGAAGGCTTCTAATTATTTCTGCAGCTGTAG